>MU707207.1:32532-78083 GCA_026770625.1 Nicotiana glauca
CTTTAGTTTCTTTCATCCAAGGGGTAGAAATTATAATTTAGGATTTTACTTTTAATCAAACTAGAAATCCTTCCCATAGGGTCCTTAATACTGATTCAATCACATAGAAACCATGCCTATAGGTTTTAATGCTTAATTTCACCGCAAATCACCTAGAAAGCATGTCTATAGGATTTAACACTCATGTTCTGTGATTACACATATAGAGATCATGTATATAGGCTCTCGCATTTCTGCATATACCAATATCATTAGGCAAACCGTTGGTAGGTTTAATAATAAGGTTGCATATAGATATCATGTGTATAATACTTATATTAATGTCATGGAAAGGTATTAAAATCAGTAAACGTATAGAAAGCATGCCTATATGAAATCTCGATTTTCAACAGCCTCATTCGTTTATAAAATAATATCAATTGCTGAAACTTGTATCTAGTTTACTAAAAACTGTTAGTTTTCTACCCCCTTTTCTGAAACTCGCTAAAATTGGTAAACTTTTTTCTATAATCAATCCGCACTTTCCTGAAACTCACAAACCTTTTAATCAGTCTGCATCTTTTCTGAAACAACTGGTAACTCTTTTCTAAAATCAGTTTGCATCTTTTTTTTAAATTCGTTTCTCTCTGTTAAAACTGATAACTCGTTTTCTAAAATCAATTTGCATCTTGTCTGAAATTCGTTTCTTTTTGTTAAACTGGTAACTCTTTTGCATCTTTTTCCTGAAATCAATAGATCCTATGCTTAGTTTTATTTCAACACATAGACAAAAGGTTGGCTAATTAATCATTGGGTCAGTCCCTGATAACTGTATCCGAGTCACCTAATGCAGACTTTCTGTCTAAATATATGTGTTGAACCAGTTCGCACGCTACTTAATTTTAATCTAAGACCAAATCAGTATTTGTCCAGGCATGCTAAACTATATGATTATTTGACTTCTGGGGTTAATTTAAGCCTTATTTGCTTGTTTGTTCTTCCCTTTTACTTGATACTTGTTTTGAATGTCGAGCTAGAATTTTATCCTTTAAACTCCACAAAGGCCTCCATCCCTTTCTTTCCCCTTTAGGATTAGAAGTCCTAATACCCCGGGACTGATAGAATTGGGACGGGTAGTAGCATGCGATAAGTAAACGATACCGTTTCGCGCTTTAATACCTTAACGGGGTGGGAAGGGTTGACATGGAGATGATAATTATACGATAACACTATGCATACAATTGGGCACCAGTGTTGTGCGAATGATCCATGTAATGTATAAACCCAGGACCCCCTCCCTATTTATTAGTTTAACGATTTTCAGAATTTTAAAAGCTGCTGCCCTTTCAATTTCTGTTTCTTACACGACTTTTGAGTTTCTTGCACCAATTGCTTGACCCCTTCCCTTTACTTGAGTATCTCTTTTATAACAAAGCAGTTTCTTTCCTGAATTTCAGCACTTTTTAAACCCCTTTTTATGCTTCTTATTTGCAATACTTGTTTGTTTATTCGCATTTTCACACAATTGTAGCATGGCCGGGAATCACACTAGTGGATCTTGAGGGGTGCCTAACACCTTCCCCTCGAGATAATTTCAAGCCCTTACCCAAAACTCTGGTCTTCATCTTTAATGTTTTCTAGAAGTGTCCTAATGCACTATTTTGAGTAATTTTACAATAGTTTTATCATTGAATCTTCAAGTTTTATCCCGTAAATTAAAATTATGGGTTATTATTCATCTATTTCTTTATTTTCTTCTATAATCATGAGTAGCTAGACCCATTAGTTAGGGTTGTGGCTCAACCCTAGTGTGGGTAATTGATGGGTCTTGTGTTTTAAGGATTAAATATCTATGGGTGTTTGATATTTGGACTAATTTAGGGTTTTACTGTTCAATTAGTGGTTGCAAATACTAGTTCATGCCTAGTTTACTTTGGCCCTTCTAGAGAAAGAGAGCCTAAGTCTATGAAATTGGTCCAACAAGGAATTGGGGCATATTCAAGAGATTGATAGCCCCAATTAAAGTGTTAAACCTAGAGATAGTAATACCCGACTTGAACCTCTATTGCTTGCACAAATCATACCCAATTGGTCTTGATAAAGTCAATTAGGGCAAAATCACTCGAACTACCGAGAGGTATAGAGTGAATAGAATCGTGCATTGGTTATATCGTAATCCCCAAATATGAAAATCTATCCTTAGACTCGAGAATCTATCAATTATCCATCTAGGAGAAAGTCACTTCTCTAGTGCCTTTTAACTATTTAGACAATCTTTAATAGTTACTCTTAGTTTAACTTAGCTCAATTTAGCATCGTGGTAGTATAAAATTAGAAGTACTATAAAAAACAATTATGAATAGAAATGCAATTAGGAACAACTACACAACTCTAATTTAGATATACACTCAATTCCAATCTCTAGCTCCCTGTGGAAATCGATCCTTACTTCTCGGGTAAAAGATGCTTCGACCACTCTTGCTACTTTGTAGTTGTACAGGGTTGGCCTCGATCATTTTTTGGCACCGTTGTCGGGGAGCTAACAGTTTTTGCTATCTATCTAAATAGTTTTATGTATTGTTCTTCTTTCCTTTTGCATTACTAATTTGTGTGTGTCACAACTTTAGGTACAAAAATAGCAGCAAACAAAAGTGACCCTCTTGGAAATGTGATTGCGGGGGAGGATGTAGATGATAACGGAGATAATGAGATGCCTCCTCATCTCCAAGCGAATGCCAATGATAATATCCCAATGATAATATCCCAGACCCTCCTCCGCCAACTTTAAGAGTGGCTCAACGAGTGCTTCCAAACCAAGGCTATGCAAGTGCAATTGTCCCACCCCAGATCCGAGCGGGCAATTTCCAAATTACCAATGTTATGTTGACATTGCTAGAGCAGTATGGGTATTTCACAGGCGCCACCAATCAAAATGCTTACAAACATCTCAAGGGTTTTGTGGATACCTATTGGGGGAGAAAGCAAACTAATGTGTCCGTGGATGCACTTCGGTTGAGACTCTTCCCTTTCTCACTTAGAGGGAAGGCATTGGATTGGCTTGAGCGACTTTCCAACCATTCCCTCACTATTTGGGATGAGCTGGCGGATAAGCTCATTCCTATCATTACCGCCCTAATTGAAGCTTGCCCTTTGAGCTCATGTGTGATGCGAGCAATGTTGCGGTTGGGACGGTTTTGTGTCAATGAGTGAACAAAATGTTTAGGCCGGTGTACTATGTGAGCAAGACAATAAATGATGCTCCAGTGAACTACATAGTTACTGAGAAAGAACTTTTGGATATTGTGTTCGCAATGGAGAAATTTCGGCCGTATCTTATGGGTGCCAAGGTCATAGTCCATACCGATCATACCGCACTACGGTACTTGATGACGAAGAAGGATTCCAAAGCTAGACTGATGGGATAGGTCTTGTTACTTCAAAACTTTGATTTGGAGATTGTGGACCAGAAGGGTAGTGAAAACCAAGTGGCGAACCACTTGTCCCGCTTGGAGGAGGAGGGGAGGTCTTGTGATGGCCTAGAGATCAATGATTCATTTCCCGACGAACAACTCTTTTCGGTGTTGGTGAATGGTATTCCATGGCTTGCAGACATTGCTAATTTCCTTGTGACTGGTATAATCCCGTATGAGCTCTCTTATAACCAAAGGAAAAACTCAAACGGGATAGTTTGGATTTCTATTAGGATGAGCCATACTTGTTAAAGATTTGCATGGATGGTGTGATCCGAAAGTGTGTCCCAGAGGAAGAGCAATTGAGTATCTTGGAGGATTGTCATTCCTCTCCCTATGGTGGCCATCATGGCGGGGCAAGGACGGCCTCCAAAGTTCTTAGTTTTTATTTTTATTAGCCAACTTTGTACAAAGATGCAAGTGAACTTGTGAAGAGTTGTGATGAATGTCAAAGAGCGGGGGGAATTACGAAGAAAGATGAGATGCCTCTTAATACCATTCTTGAAGTTGATATTTTTGATGTATGGTCATTGATTTTATGTGTCCGTTTGTTAGCTCATGTGGGAACACATACATTCTTGTGGCGGTTGACGATGTTTCACTGTGGGTTGAAGTCGTGGCTTAACCAAACAATGACATTTGGATTGTTGTTGTGTTTCTCAAGAAGAGTATTTTTACAAAGTTTGGCACTCCTCGTGCAATTATAAGTGATGGGAGATCTCATTTTCGTAATAGAGCTTTTGACACCTTGCTTGCAAAGTATGGTGTCAACCACAAAGTTTCTACTCCTTATCATCCTTAAGCGAGTGGCCAAGTTGAAGTCTCAAACAGGCAAATCAAAAGTATATTTTCAATGACGGTCAATGCAAATGGGACATATTGGTCAAAGAAGTAGGATGATGCTCTATGGGCTTATAGGATTGCTTACAAGACACAGATTGGCATATCTTCGTATCGGTTAGTGTTTGGGAAAGCTTGCCATCTACCGGTTGAGTTAGAGCACAAGGCCATGTGGGCTTTGAGAAAGCTAAATCTTGAATGGGATGTGTCAGCAAATCTTCGTGTCGAGCAGATTAATGAACTTGATGAATTCTGATTCCATGCCTACTCTAATTCTTCCATGTACAAGGACAAGATGAAGTACCTTCATGATAAATATGCTATTGGCAAGGAGTTCTAAGTGGGTGATTTGGTTCTCTTGTTCAAATCTCGGTTATGTCTGTTTCAGGGAAAGCTTAAGTCAAAATGGAGTGGACCTTTTGAAGTAGTGTTTGTGACTCCATTTGGTGCACTTGACTTGAAGAAAAAAAATGGTGTGGTTTTCAGAGTTAATAGGCACAAGGTCAAGCACTACTTGGGCAAGATTGATGACATCCACGTGGTGGCAATTCTCCATCTAAAGTGATTTGATGGTAACTTGTATCATGCCACGATGTTAAATCGGGCGCTTTTTGGGAGGCAACCCGTGTGTCTTTCTTTATATTTTTCTTTGGTTTTCTTTGAAGTGTAGGATTTATTTTTGGACTGGCTGGTTGTGAGATGGTGTAGGATTGTGTTGATGCAGTGTAGGAACAAGTTGAAAAATGATCACTCTTTGAAGTTGGCAATGCGGACCGCGCTCATTTTGTGCGGCCGCAAAGGCCTTTGTGCAGGGGCAAAAAATCAATGCAGACCGCATAAGTGAAAAGTAGGGAGTGTCTGAAGTTTTTCACCGAGGCCGCATTGCATTTTGTGTGGTCCGCGGTGTCCATGGCGGCTGTACTGGATTTCTTGCGGTTCATAGTGGTCAATTTGCCAGTGCCTCATGGTTTTGAGCACCGCGGACTGCGAATCCATGTTGTGCATTCCACGGTGGGTAGGTGAGCTGGGGACCAGGGCCTTTTTCTATAAGTAGGACTTGAGGCCCTACATTTAAACTTTTTAATATTTTTCATCTCATAAGAATAAAAATCATTGTTCATCACTCTCATTGCACGAAATTAACTGCTTAGACTCATCAATCTTCAGTAAATCTCATTTAGGGCAATTTTATTATTTTCTTTGAATGTTTTTGTTTTTCTGAGTTCTTCTTCCTTCCCTTCCAGTGTTTCTTTCAATATTATAGCATAGGTTAGTTAAATACTATTTTAATTAGGAATAGGTAGTTAAAACACTCAAGCAACACTTAGGGAATCATTAAAAGGTGAATAATTTGACTAAAAATGAACAAAACATTAACCCTAGGTTAGTATTGCTGATGGTCGCTCAGTGCGGACCGCGGTGGATTTTGTGCGGTCTGTTGTACCTCTGTGTGGTCTACAATGCTATTTTTTACAGACCGCAATGGATTAGGTTCTGAATACTGACAATTGAGGACCGCGACCGCAATGGATTTTTTGCAGTCCACGGTGCCTCAAGGCGGACTAGAATGTCTTTTTATGCGGTCTGTGGTGCATCGATTCTGATAGTGGGTAGTCTGAACCCTACCTCTGTGCGGACCGCAATGGATTTTGTGTAGTCCGCAGTAGCCTCTTTGTGGTCGCACCTCCTTTTGTGCGGTCCGCATTCTGCAACATTTAAACTATTTGCAACAAATTTTTCTGCAACTTTGCATTTCATTGCTCCTACTGATACTAACAAATTATAACTGAATGTTGTATGTAGATAATGGTGAAATCTCGACGCAAAGGTGGTAAACAATCAATAAGAGGAAAGTCCTCCCGGGGTAAGGGACAAGGAATGATATGATTGACCCTACAAGTCTGACAAAACATAAAGAACACAAGGAGGATCATAAGATCTGCAGACAAAGCTATTGACCTGTCGGGGAGTGAGTATGAGCCTTCCCGGGAGGTATCATCAGACTTCATGCTATATTATGTTCCTGGCTGGCCGGAGAGGAACAGGCTGAGGGATACACCTCCAGGCTCTCCCACTGTCCAAGCATCAATGTGTATATCTTCTGAGATGTCTGAGGGCTCAGCTGAAGGCAATGGAAATGAATACTCCACCTATTCTACAGCTTTACTATCCGGAGAGGGTCCCATAGCAGAAGAAGGGGCAGAAGAAGGGAAAGTAGTAGAAGGGGGTGAGCCCCAAGTAGGTGAGTTAGATAGGACTAGGAAACCAGAGGCATGGCATGACCGTTTGTAAATGAGATTGCCTAACACAAGTTCAGAGAGTGGTAGCCCGATAAGAAGCTAATACCCGAGCATAAATTCATTATAAATGACCTCGAGCCTCACAACCCCAATGTGTTGAGGCGGTTCAGAGAGAGAGAGCTGGATGGGATTATTTCATAAGGCAGGTGAAGGAGGCCAATGAGCACTTGGTGAGGGAGTTCTACACAAATGTGGCCAAGGGCACCACAATCTCTAAAGTGCGGAGCTTGATGGTGAAATTTGATGGCAAGACCATAAATGATTACCTGGTCTTCCCAGAGGAGGATGAGTCATTGTATTTGGAGAAGATGGCATTGGGTGATGCAGCTCGTCCTTGGTTGGTAGAGTACATGGCAATCCCAAGTACCACCCCCGATTGGTTGACTGCGGGAGTGAAGATCTTGAGGAGAACTTTGAACTTTGAGTCTAAGGGGTGGGAAACATTTGTGTGTAGCAGGCTAGACCCCACCACCAACAACAACTTACTCCCTCTTCACCGGGCTATATTGGTAGCATCGATCATGGAGGGGTACCCGATTAATGTCGGGAATGTGATTGTAACGACCCGACCGGTCGTTTTGAGCTTCTACACTTTGATCGCCAGCTCTCGGGCATGACTTGCCCTTTAAGATTTATTATGACTGATGCAGATCGTAGGTTTTGGTTTTTACGGAAATCGATATGAATTTGAAAGAACAGTCTCAGTTGAGAACTTTAAATTTGAAAGGTTTGACCAAGATTTGACTTATTTGTATATGAGCTCGGATCGGAATTTTTATGATTTAGTTAGCTTCATTGGGTGATCTATGACTTAGGAGTGTGATCGGAATTGGTATTGGAGGTCCGATGTAGAATTAGGCTTGAATTGGCAAAGTTAGTATCTCGACGAATTCCGGTTGATAGGTGAGATTTTGATATAGGGGTCGGAATAGAATTCCGAGAGTTGCAGTAGCTCCGTGATGTCATTTGGGATGTGTGTGCAAAGTTTCATATCATTCGGACGAGGTTTGGTAGACTTTTTGATCGAAAATGTATTTTTAGAGTTTTTGAAAATTTTAAGGTTGAATCCGATGAAAAATTTGTCTTTTGATGTTGTTTTGAGCGTTTCGAAGATTGTAACAAGTTTGAATGATGTTTTAGGATTGGTTGGCATGTTTGGCTGAGGTCCCGGGGGACCTCGGGTGAGTTTCGGGGTGGTTCCGGACCATCTCTAAGCTATTTTAAGCTGCTGGTTTTTTTCTACAGCAGTGTTATATGCGATCTCGGGGATTCAAATGCGATCGCTATGAGTAAAATGCAAAAAAAATTGTCAGTGCTTCGCGATTGTGTATAGTGCTTCGCGATGGTGAAGAACAAATATTCTGTTGCGTTGATCCCGCTTTGGAAGCTTATATCTCACAGTGTATAAGGAATTTGGAGATGATCCAAAACAAAAGTTGTAGCCCTTTGTTTCTAGATTTCAAAAATGTAAATTAATTGGAATTTCAAGTTGTGTACAAAACGTTATAATGGTTACACTATAGGTTTTCCGGGAAGGTCTCTAATACACAGGGCTGACTTTGGAAGACTATATCTCGCAATGTGTAAGAATTCAGGAAATAAGTAGCATATGAAATTATAGCCCTTTGTGTCTAGTTTTTAGAACATCAAACCATTTGTCATTTGGAGTTGTGTGCAAAAGGTTATGACCATTATACTGGAGGTTGTCCAGAAGAGCTGGGAAATGTTCTTCGCGATCGCGAAGCATTGTCCGCGATCGCGAAGGGCAAATTATGAACTAAGAAAAGTTGTTCTTCGCGATCGCAAAGCATTTTCTGTGATCGCGAAGAGTAAATACCTGGGCAGAATGTTTTTAAGTCACCTTGTCCGCGATTTTGGGTCTATTTTCACCCATGGCTGCTCGTTTTTGGAGATTTTTGGAGGAGATGAAAGAGGGATTCAAGAGGAATCGACTTGAGGTAAGAATCTTGGTCTTAAAACTCGATTATATTGTGAAATCCACCTAGAAATTCATGGAAATTAAGCCAAAAATTGAAGAACTAGGGCTTGGGATTTTGAAATTTAATTTAGGGATTTGAAGGACCATTTGAGCTTCGATTTGAGAGTTCTTGGTATGTATGAACTTGTGAGGAGATGAGGAATGTATTGATGTATAAATTTCTGAGTTTCGAGAAGTGGGCCAGGGGATCGGGTTTTGGTAATTTCGAGATTTATGCTCGTTATTGATTATTTTCATTTGGGCCGTGTTTCCTTAGCATATTGTGATGTATTCGCTCGTGTTTTGGATAGATTCAACATGCGTGGAGGCTGATTTGAGGGGCAAAGGCATCGCGAGCTAGAGAATTCGCCGGTTCGAGGTAAGAAATGATTGTAAATACTGTCCTGAGGGTTTGAAACCCCGGATTACACATCGTTGTGTTACTTTGAGGTGACTTGCACGCTGGATGACGAGCGTGGGGTAGAGCACCGCTGGGGATTGTGACCCAGTCCATCCCGAAAGAGTACTTTAATACGCATTTGATAGTTAACTGTCTGATATTATTGTGTTTTGGGTTGTATGCCATGTTTGGGGCCTTATTCCGACCTGTTGAGACCCTTAGGGGCATTTTTACTATTTTCCCTCACTATATGTATTGATAGCATATCCTCAGTCATGTTTTACTGGCTTGTAGTTTAAAAATTTGGCTTTATCACCATATTTCCTAAAAATATAAAAGACTGTTTGGGTTGAGTTTCCCTGTTTTGCTAATGGTCCTAGTGATCGTGAGTTGATGACTGAGATAGACCAAGGGTCTAATTGTGAGGTTGATGACTGAGATAGACTGAGAGTCTGATGGTGAGGCTATTGACTAAGAGAGGTCGAGGGCCTGGCTGTGAGGATTTTATATATATGGATCGGGTTGCACGCCGCAGCAGTATATTTATATGGATCGGGCTGCACGCCGCAACAGTATATTTATATGGATCGGGCTATACGCCGTGGCAGTATATTTATATGAATCGGGCTGCACGCCGCAGCAGTATATTTATATGGATCAGGCTGCATGCCGCAGAAATATTGCGCTTGGGCTGTAGGAGCCCCTCCGGAGTCTGTACCCCCACAGTGAGCGCGGGTACCCATATGGATCGGGTTGCACGCCACAACGATGGAACGGGCTGCACGCTGCAGCGATATATGGATCGGGTTGCACGCCACAGCTGTTATTTTTTTTATATATATGTATATATATATATCGGGTTGAACGCCGCAGCGGTTACTACATAGTACCTATTGAGCGTGAGTGCTGAGTGTGAGCACTGATTGATAAGAGTTGAGTCACGAGTGGCAGAGAGGCTAGCCCGAGGGGCGATAACCATATACATGAAAATGAGTGATGTTTTCCTGAGAGGCATGTATGAACTTGTTGATTTCACTCCCCTTTCTAGTGAGTTTCTATCGAATATATTGATTTATCGACTGTTTTTACCCCTCTTTATACTGAGCCTCTGTCGAAAAGTTGAATAAGTGTTTTAAAGCATCTTTTATTTTAAAAATGGGGTTTTGAGATGTTTGGAAATTAATCACTGAATTGGCATTTGGTTATTTTCACCGATATTTTAAGTTATGAAGCATTTATGATTATTGTTTTACCCGAGAGGCTATTTTACAAACTATATTTTTGCCCGAGGGGTCAATTTTGACATTAAACTCTATTATTACTTTTAAATGGTATTGAACCCCTACTGAAAACTGCTAGAAAGTATTTCAAAAGATTTTTACTAAAAGTTGGGTCTTAAAAAGGAAGGTTGACTCGTATTATGATTTGAAAGCCGTGGTGCTTATTGAGCCTGATGTGATTGTGGATCCATTGTTTCCTACTGCTCACTCTTTATTTACTCTTATTGCTTACTGGGTTGAAGTACTCACATTACTCCCTGCATCTCGTGTGCAGATTCAGGTACATCAGAACCCGGTAGCGGGTGTGGATTTGATCAGGCGCGGAGTCATTAGAGTTAGCAGGTGGCTGTATGACGTTCGCAGCACCGCTCCCTTTCGTACAATGCTATCATTGTATTTAGTACATTATTTTAAACTTATTGTTGTAATCGGACCAGGATAGATGCTCATGACTAGTGACACCCCGATGTCGGGCTTGTATTTTATTCCGCATCTGGTATTTCAAAAATTGTTATGAGATGTTGTTTAATTAAAAGCTTAAAAATAATTTTTAATGCTTAAGGGGTTAATGTGAGTGTGGTGTTGGCTGGCCTTGTCTTTACGAGAGGATCTATCACAACCGGGTTGGTTTTGGATCGTGACAGTGATGTCCCGGGTTATTACACGGGTGGTGAACGAACATGACGAAAATTATTCATTCCCCAACTTCCTAACCATGTACATAGAGGACTTATCTATGGACAAGAAAATGTTTGATCTGAAAATGAAGCCGAAGGCACCGTTCTCCTGGTACACCTGTGAGCAAGTAATTTTTGCCTCACATGAATTACTCCTACAGAATTCCAAAATTAGATTTTTCCCTTTTAATTATTAGTCATTTTAGGAATTATTGTAGAATTTTCCTGATTGTTTGCATTCTGTGTGCATGTTTAATTTTATTTACTTCATAAAAAATATAAAAAAATATGTTGCATTTGCATTTAGAATTTAATTTTATATTTTAGATTAATTAGTAAATTAGTATGTTTTACAAAAATAAAAAATTACAAAGAAATAATTTATTTTTGCATTTTTAGTTATAGTTTTTGAATTTTGGGTTGTTTCTTTTAATGAGAAATTTTAGTGGTGGTAATTAGTATTTTGAGTTATTAGTTTAATTTGGTAGAATATTTTAGTTTAAGGATTAATTTAGGGTTTTGATTTAATTTGAAAAAAAAAGAAAAAAATTATGAAATTGTAAAAGAAAAGGAAAAGAATTGAAAAAACGGATTTTTGGGCCAAAGCTACTAAAATCACTCAAGCCCAAGTCATTATTCACCAAATACCCATCCAAAAACAACCCAGATCCGTTCCCCACCCAGTCCGGTCATTTAAGTAAACCAAACGACCCCGTTTTATTCCGTTGGATTTCTATCATCCAATGGCTCGGAACTGCCTTGTCTTTTTCCATATAATGGTCGGAATTGGGGTAAACACCCCCCCAAAGACCAAAATTCATCTCCTTCGTCCCTCTCATCTTTAGAGACCCTTACCCACAAACCCTAGCACCGCCTTGGTTTTCCACTGCCTTGGGCCGGCGGCGCCACCCCCAAACCAACCCAAATCAACACCGTAGAACCCCCATGGCTCCATCTCCCTTATTCTCTACTTCTTTTTTCTTGAATCAGACTCGAACCCCTCGAATCTTGAATCAAAATTAGAACCCTAAAATCCCCAAACTTCCAAATCAAGATTTTGTTGAAGATTTTAGGTCCATTTTGACTTTATTCGTGTGTTCTTGATAAAGGACACACGATTAATATCTAATTGGGCCAAAAATTGGATGATTTTGAAGAATTAGTCTCCGTTTCTTACTGGTCCGAGATTCTTTAGGTATTTTTCTTTTCTTTACCTTTTAATATTTAATTTTTATTTTTTGTTCTCTTCTTATCTTCTTCTACTCTTTCTTTTATTTTTTTTGATTTTTATTTTCCATTTTTTTCATCTCTCCAAACCATCTGTATTTGCATGTTAGTCTTAGGTTTTGTTTAATTAGATATTTGTTTCCAGGTTCTAAGTTCGGATGTGTTTGATTTTTTGCTTCTGTTTGGGCCTAAATTTTTCGAGTGTTTAAGGTACTGTAATTGAGTACTCGAGAGTTTTGACCTCTCAATGTCGATTTGGTTTCTGAAAATCAGAAAGCCCAAAGAAGAAAGGATTCGAATTGATTTTTGAGCCCAGGTCTGGTTGAATTATTGGGTCAATTTGAACCATGACCCATGAGATTTCTGGGGTAATTAACAGGGTTTAAAGGGGTAATTTAGGAACTCTAGGTAGGGGGAATCTCAATAACTGAATTAGGAAGCTTCTAGGAAGGTGTCATTGGGACATAAGTGAAAATTTAATTTTTAAGTGAGGGTACTTGAGCAAAAACCACAATTGCAAAAGGACTTAGGTATAAAACTTAGCTTATTCCTACAGTCCTAAAACCTTGCCTATAAAGACACCTTTTTTCCAAGCTCAAGCCATAGATATTGGAGAGATTAAAAATACTGGAAAAAAACGACTGAACCCCAAAAACAACACTGAATCCCTTGTATCTCTTGGCTGAAAACTATAAAAATTCTGCCTGTTTTGGATTTTTTATTCTCCTTTGGTTAGCTAGAACACTTGAAAATTCTATAGTTATATTTCTGATTTGAGAAATGGTTTGAGACTGGTTTGAAGTTGGATTTTGATTTATTGTATTTCTACTGTTCCATCGACTGGTTTTGAGTTGTTTTTGCTGACTATTTCCTATTGCTGGGCTACTTCTGGTTGTGCGCTCTCACTTTCTCTATGGTCCTCTTGGCATTTTCTAGGTATTTTCAGCACTATGGATATCACTAAAGTGTAGTTTGAAGTTTGGATCTTGAAATGTGATGAAAGCTGATTTTATTTGTCATTGAATCTCATTTCTTCTTTTTTCGATCTCATGTATAGCTTTAATACTTAGTTTTAGAAAGTTTCTGATTAGTATATTGATCATGAATAGAATGTCATAGTATGAAATTGAAGCTTTAAATGGTTTAATTCCTCTATTTAGTTATCAGCTTTATGTAAAATTGGCTATAAGTGAAAAGAAATGATTTGTCAACATTGGCCTTAGCATTTAGGTTGGTGTTGATTTATTTGTTAGCATTTAAAGGCTATGTGGTTAAGTCTGATGTTTTCCATTAAGTGTTTGATGCTAGGCACTCTTTTGAAAGGTCTTGGTTAAGGTTAAAGCTTAATATAATTGCTTGTGAATCAGTTTTCGAATTGTATTTAATTAAAGGCTGCAAGATTTTGCCTCCCTATTAGTTAGTATTTGAATTCATGCATAGTATTTACTTTAAGACTTGCAATGTAGTTTTTTCAGTATTAAGAGAAATAGGTTCTTCTTCTTTTGTAATTCTTAAAATATGACCACATACTTGGCTTTTATCGTTTGTCATGAATATTTTGTTTACTTGGAGCTTGGGTTTTAAAGTTATTTAGGGAATCAAAATTAATTGAGCATAATTGAATGTTGTTCGTAAATAAGTTTGGTTTATTACATTGTTGCTTGGGATTGCTGTCGTTGGCCCAGTCAGTATAAAGAATTTAACCGGTATGGGCTGCCCTTCACGCGTTTCTCCTTCTGGGCCTCTTCTATGTCTAGAAGACCAGCAACCCTTCGTAGATAACAGCCCTACAATCAATATGGTCATAAAAAGGATAATTTGTTTATTTAGATGGGGTGTGCCATATAAGATATATAGTTTATGGCCCTCGAACGTTTTGCTTCAATTTTCCTTTAAAATTGAAATTGAGGTGTGTTGTACCAAATAAAATCTCAAAATGTATGGCTCTCGCTTGATTAATATTTAAATCCTTAGAAATCGAGGTGTGTCATTTAGTTAAATTTTTCATGGTTCTCGCAAAGTTGAAAGTGCTAGTTGCTTTACGTGCGCTATTCTAAAAAATTACTTTCCTAAACTCGGGTGTGCATTTCATGTGACCCAAATCCGAATCTCAACAACGTTAAATAAAACGTGTCGCGGACCGCGGGTGCATTTCATGTGGCGTGGTTCAAAGACGTATTTTAGATAACGTTGAATCTTTTTAAAATTAATTAAAAGCGGCTAATAAGTTAAAAATGTACCATAGGCTAAAACATGTAATAAAATAAGATAATAGGTCAATTATGATAGTTTAAGCGACCGCGCTAGAACCACAAAATCCGGGGGGTGCCTAATACCTTCCATCGGGTTAACAGAATTCCTTATTCAAAATTTTTGGTTTGCAGACTTCAAAAGGAAAGTCGAATTTTTTCGATTTGGGATTCAAGATAAATCAGTGACTTGCGACACCAAATAAACTATTCCAAGTGGTGACTCTGAACAAAAAATGAATAAATGATCCTATTTTGAATAATTTCACTTAAATAGGAAAAACTCCCTTGTACTACCTTTCAGGTGTGTAAAAAGGAGGTGTGACAGCTCTGGCGACTCTTCTAGAGACTCAAAACCTAGAACTTTGGTTCAGGATTCAAGAATTCGAGCTTAGAATAATTGTTATAGTTGGCTTGTTTTTATCTGATTTTTACATGTTAAGCCTAATGTCCTAAATGCCGCTTTTACTGCTTTGATATTGTTTGGACTGTATATAAATTGCTATGAAACCCTCTTGTCTCTGAGTCTTCTAAATCATTTGGGAAGTGTGCACTTCTTTTCTGTTAAAGTCATATCCCAATTTTAGAATGAGGTTCGGACAAGTTGCAAAGCAAGTGAAGCTTTTGTATTCTCGGTACGCTGCCCCCTTCGGCTCGAGCTGTCCTCTCGGGTAAGCTAGGTCTAGAACAATACATTCAGGTTCTTAAACCTACTATAACAAAACCTCATGCCTGGTCCCTAGTAGGAACGCTTGTTTGCATCACGTGCATTTGATTTTGGAGACTCAACACAGGGGTTGGGTCTGTCTAGGACAGGTGTATCCGAAATGAAAAGACCATCCTAATGCATTCTACTTGCTACTTGTGCAATTGTTTGTTTCGGCTTGCATATTGACCAGCTTCTAGAATAGAGGAAGAAAATCAAAAGGAGGAAAAAAGAGAAAACTAGAAAAAAAAAAAAGTGAGGTAGGTATTTAGAAAATTTTGAAACTCTGCCGAAATTCTGAAAAAAAAAAAAGTCATTTCAAAATGAACCAAAACTTCAAGTGCCATGTTCCCCTGTTCCATGAAAACTGACCGAACTACGCGGGTCTGATTCTCATCGGATGTGAGATACGTAAGCAAACCTCATCGGTTCCGACCCCAATTTTCAAAAATCCAAAAATATTTTCCTTTACTTCCTTCTTTAGAAAGGTCTTTCTTTGAGACCCCAATTTACAAAAATCCAAAAAAATTTCTTTAATTCCTTCTTTAGAAGTCTTTCCTTAGAAAATTTCAAATAAAAATTTTTAAAACCAAAAATATTTTCTTTCGTTTTAGAAGTCTTTCATTCGAAAAGAAAATCAAATCAAAATCCAAAAAAAATAAATATTTTCTACCTTTTTTTAGAAGTCTTTTTCCCAAAAATTCAAAAAAAATATCAAAAGAAAAAATATCAATCGAAAAATCCAAAAAATATTTTCTTTTTTCTTTAGAAGTCTTTCTTTCAAAAATTTCGAAGAAAAAATAAAATCATCCAAAAAAAATTTCCTTTCCTCTTTTAAAGCATTTTTTTTAGAAAATTCCAAAAAGAAAAAAAGGAATCAAAATATCAAAAATATTTTTTTTTGGCTTAAAGCTTTATGGTCTGAGTTTTATAAAAAAAAAAGAGTTAGTTTGCCTACTCCATTTCCAATCTTCTCGAACTACGCAAGATCTAATTCATGCGGGGTCATGATACGTAGACAATCCCCATCGAATTCGACCATAGCCATAATTAAATTGAGTTAAAAATAAAATAAAAAACAAAAAAAAAAAAGAGAAAAAAACAAATAGAGTGAAAAAAAGAGAAAAAAGAGCGACAAGAAATAAAAGAGTGACAAACAAAAAGAGAAAAAGAGAGTGCCAAACAATAAAAGAGTGGCAAAAATAAAACAAAAATCAAGAGTGATTAGAGAGAAATAAAGATGAAGAAAAGAGGTCCATACTAAAAGATTTAGTTAAGGCCGGGATGAAACATGCAACCGTTCAAATACATGGTAGAATCGTTTAACTGTTAGGTGCATTGTATCCCAACGTGCGATTTCCTATATGTTAAATATTTCCAAAACTAACAAGGTTGTTGGATGTGTAAACTAGACAGGTTTTGGTGGTTGGTTTTGTTGGTAATCTAGCCTACCTCCTTCACAAGATCCAAAGGCACAAATGGCCTCTACAAGCAATCTACCAATTATCGGTCCTAAGGATAGCCCAGTATCGGCTATTCTGCAGCTAGAATTAGCGAATGCTGAAGAGAATAAGATGGTGCGTCTCCGCATATTGGAAATGTGGGACGCCTGGTCTAATGGTAGGGAACCGCCAAGTGCAATACCTGGGTTCCCTAAATTGATCCCCAGGTCAGGTCAGGTTACCAACGCCCCTGTGCCCAACCCGCTCATCTTATGTGGGCACCGTCGAATGCTTTTCAATGATCCTGGCATGCCTTCTGTGGTGCGCCCCCAGGTACCTATTTCAAGTGCACCGCCTCCAATGTTCACATTTCAGTGTCCACAGCTTCAGTCAGAAATAGTATATGTGACCCCATACTCTTTCACTCAGCCTCAGCAATATGATCTCTCGGTGGCATAAGAAAAGGTTGTTAAAAATCCCGAGCAAGAGGAAATTGCTTGGAAGATGAAGAGCCTAGAACAAATCCTGAAAAACATGCAAGGTCTGAGTGGTCAAAAGAGTGTCTCATACTCTGACCTCTGTATATTTCCCCATGTCCACTTGCCAGCTGGCTTCAAGATGCCAAAATTTGAGAAGTACAATGGGCACGGAGACCCGATCGCTCATCTGAAATGATACTGTAACCAGTTGAGGGGTGCTGGTGGAAAAGAGGAGCTGCTAATGGCCTATTTTGGGGAAAGCCTCACCGGAATTGCTTCTGAGTATTATACGGATCAAGAAATTGCTCATTGGCACGTGTGGGATGATATGGCCCGAGATTTTGTCCGCCAGTTCTAGTATAATGTGGACATCGCTCCTGACAGGAACATTTTGTCCAATTTGAAAAGGAAAACCGCGAAAAGCTTCCACGAATATGCTATCAAATGGCACGAGCAAGCTACCATGGTAAAGCCTCCAATGGATGAAATTGAAATAGTCATTGTCTTTCTGCAGGCCTAAGAGATTGACTACTTCCAAAACATGATGTCTGTTGTGGGTAAGCCATTTACCGAGGCTATCAAAATGGGGGAAATGGTTGAAAACAGTTTAAAAACGGGTCGAATCTTGAGTCATGCTGCTTTTAAGGCCACATCGCAGTCTGCTCAGAATGGTGCGAAGAGTTTGATAAATAGAAATGGGAGTGAAGAGGGAGTCATGATGGTCTCAAGCTCGATGGGAGCCCGCAGGTTATTCAGCCAATCATATGTGCCTCCTATCGTCCCACCACACTATCCCATTCAAGATGTTGCTTATGTTGTGGCACCGCCTCCCTATGCGGTGATGAATGTGCAACCTTATCCGCGGACACAACATTGTACACAAAATCGAGCTCCACCTACCAGAATTTCCCAACCTTACCAAGCTCCATATAATCCTCAACCAAATGATCCCCAATACAATCCTCACCCAAGAGAGCCTTTCAGAAAGAATCAGTTTACCCCCGTTGGTGAATCGTATTCAAGCTTGTTCCAAAAGCTAGTCAGGCTAGATCTGTTGCAGCCAGTAGCCCCGAACCGGACAAACCCCAAGTCCCCCTCGCACCGAGATGATGCTAGATGTGAATATCATTCTGGAGCAGTGGGACACAGTACAGAGGACAGTTGGACCCTCAAAAGGGCAGTTAAAGATTTGATTGAAGCCGAAAGAATTATTTTTCAGGATAAAGAAGCTCCTGATGTGATGAACAATTTGTTGCCGGCTCACAACACTAGGCCAATAGTCGAAATGATTTGTGAAGATAAGGAATTTGATTTGGCACTGAAGGCCATTGCAGCCATTGCTGAAATAGAAGAAAAGCCAAAAAATGGTCGTCAAGCCTGAAAGTTCCTCGTCAGACAGGAGCCTTAGTATCCAGTCTTGCTATCCTTTCTGCATCCGGATTATCTTAGGGTGTGATCTAGATGTTTTATTTTATTGTCTTACTTTCCGATGTAAACCCTTCTATGTTAAAAAAAATCAAATGAAATTAATATTTCATTGTCCAAGAATGTCTCTTTTCTTAATCTTGTCATTTTTCTTATTCTCTTTTTAGTTCTGTTAAATGCTAATTTAATAACATGACATGCTTGAGGACTTCATGCCCAGATCCCAAAACGCTGTTAGACATCAAAATAATGAATCAAGACTCAGAATGCAAAGAAGATAAGTTTGAGGAAATAAAACAAAGAATTGGTACATCTAAAGGAAAATTGGTTCCAGATTGGAAAGGTCCATACATTGCAACAAGAGTACTGTCAAAAAAGTGCACTGTACTTGGGACACATCGAAGAAAATATCCCTAAAACAACTGTCAATGCAAATGCAGTGAAAAGGTAATATGTTACATCCTCCATATAGTTCTAATATTCTCTGGTTGGGATGACGAAGACTTTCATTCTCGCTACCCAAACACTATCAACCCTTTGCAAACCCTTTGAGCCGGCTCCCATTCTTTGATTATCCTCTTTGGAACCTGGAAGTGTTATTGAAAAATGAAATGAAGAAAAAAAAGAGAATAAAAAGAGAAATATAAAAAAAAATGGAATAAAAGGCAAAGAAAATGAAAAAGAAAATGAAATGAAAAAAGAAAAAGAAAGAAAAAAGAAAACAAAAAAAAACAGAAAACAAAAGAAAATCAAAAACAAAGTTCCCTGAACTATGTTCGACTTGATTCCTAAAGGATATGTAGGAATCCTCTCTCTAGGGTTCAGTCACACCAAAATAAAAATCCAAAGTCCCCCCAAAAAAGTGAAACTGGGATGATGGTTCGGCAATGATCCCGCCCAAAAGGTTCCAAAGTTGTAATTCAATCCAAATCATTTTTACCCAAAAATAAAGTTCAAGTCCTTCTAATTAATCGACAAAGAGGTTCAAAGTGGGAGGATAGAGTTACTTGGATCTGACACAACAAAATAAGAGGAATAAAATGAGAGAGTCTTATCGGTGAAAAGCCACACGGTCACCATAAGGCGATGGTAAGCAAAGATATTGAAACTGAGATAGTCTTGTTAATGAAAATTCGTAAAGAGCACTATAAGGCGATGGTGAGAAGAGAAATGAGAGTAGTCAGCTAGTGAAAACCCGCAAAGGGTGCCACTAATCGAAAAGAAGATCCTCACATCCATCGACATCGACAGAGTCCTGGCACGGTTTCTTGAATTTTTAAGCAAAGGTTGTGATGAATTTTTTAGAGTCGGACGGTTTACACAGATCAGGCGTCCAGTCCAAAAGTCATTTCATGTACATTGAAGTCCGCATGCACACCAGATAAGTCCTTCTTTCTTCTCCCTCAAAGGGATACCTCTCATTTAAATTCATTATCCTATCCATTGTTTATTTTTCTTTGAATTCCTTACGGTCTAACTCTATTCCAGAACTTAGACTAAGAAGGGATGGCAAGACTGATTTACAGGGCTTTTGTTTGACACGAGGAACCCAACCTCATCAGGGGCATCAAGTCGACCCCGACTAGCCATGGCGGTCTATTCTTTGAAATCAAAACTCTTGGAAGGAGAAAATCAAATTGAAGCGCCTATAAAGGCAAATAAAGTTGAAAAGGTCAAGTCCCACATGGCTAACCATCTCGACAAAGAATTGAAAAAGCCAAGGTACCCCAAATACTCTGAAATTGAAGTTGGAAAAAAGAAGCCAGAAATGAAAGGCCTATGAAGGCGAAATAAATTAGGAAAAGGCTAAGTCCCACGCGATTACCCATTACAGCAAAGGTTGAGGAGCCAAACGTTTACCAATGTTTCGGAAAAAAAATGAAAAAATGAAAAGAAAAGAAGAAAAAAAAGAGAGAAAAGGCAACAAGTTAGAAAGGAAAGGCCTACGAAGGTAAAATAAAGTCGAAAAGGTTGAGTTCCACCAACCAACTGTCATGGCAAAATCTGGAAAAAACCAGAGGTTCTCAGGGCCTGAAATGAAATTGGTCCCAAGAAACAAGCAGTTGCAATTGAGACCTTCATCAAAGAAGTTGGGCCGAGATCAAGTGATCAAAACAATCAAGGCCACAAAACCAACCACCATTTCAAACTAACTATTGTTCTTTGTTTAAAAAGTTGAACATGTGTAATCCAAAGCAACCCTGCAAGAAGCAGGTGCAACCAAAAGGGAAAAAATGTGCGGGAGCTAGAAACAGATTCGCAACAATAATCAACCCAAAAGGGAAGTTTTCTTCAAGTTATTTCCGGCATTTTCACTAAAAAAAAGAAGAAGAAGATAAATCCCAAATCATGGTAGCATAAGGTCTCCAATCTCTAGCTGCGTCCTTTCTAACATAGGGTCTCATTCCCTAATTGTCCCGGCATAACCCGTGGACCTCCCCGACATAACCCGAGGACCTTTTTCCTTTTTTCCTGGCATAACCCGTGGACCTTCCCGGCATAATCCGAGGACCTTTTACCTTTTCTCCCGGCGTAATCCGTGGACCTCCCCAGCATAACCCGGGGACATTTTTATTTTCTTTTCCGGCATAACCCGATGACTTTCCCAGCATAACCCGTGGACCTCCCTAGCATAATTCAGGAACCTTTTTTATTTTCTCCCGACATAACCCATGGACCTCCCTGCATAACCCATGGACCTTTTCTCTTTTCTCCTGACATAAACCGTGGACCTCCCCGGCATAAACCGTGGACCTCCCCGGCATAACCCGAGGACCTTTTTCTTTTTTTCCAGCATAACCCATGGACCTCCCCGGCATAACCCGAAGACCTTTTTCCTTTTCTCCCAGCATAACCCGTGGACCTCTCTGGCATAACCCAGGGACCTTTTTCCTTTTCTCCCGGCATAACCCGTGTACCTCCCCGGCATAACCCGAGGACCTTTTTCCTTTTCTCCCGGCATAACCCGTGGACCTCCGTAGCACAAGCCATGGACCTTTTTCCTTTTCTCCTAGCAGAACCCGTGGACCTTCCTGGCATAACCCAGGGACCTTTTTTCTTTTCTCCCGGCATAACCCATGGACCTCCCCGGTATAACCCGAGGACCTTTTTCCTTTTCTCCCGGCATAACCCAGGGACCTTTTTTCTTTTCTCCCGGCATAACCCTTGGACCTCCCTAGCATAACCCAGGGACCCTTTTCCTTTTCTCCCGGCATAACCCGATGACTTTCTCGGCATAACTCGTGAACCTCCCCGGAATAACCCGAGGACCTTTTTTCTTCTTTTCCAGCATAACTTGTGGACTTCCCCGGCATAACCCAAGGACCTTTTTCTTTTCTTCCAGCATAACCCCACTATTTGCCCTTCATAACCCGAGGACCCTTTTTCTTTTCCGGTATAATCCGGTCATCTTTCCAGCATAACCTGGCAATCTTCCCAATTTAGGGCTTCACTCCCTATTCCCAAGGATACACAATCCTGACTTTTATTTCTTTCAATAAAGAAATAGCTTAGATTTGTGCTGCAAATAATTCACGAAATTTTCCTAATGAAAACTGGGGCAGAAAAATTTTGTTCGTTCATTTATGTTGGTGTCTGAGTAGGTTTGACTTTGAGGCACAGGATTCGAGATGACCAAAAAATGAGTCTCAATCCAAAATAAAGAAAAAAAGAAAAGAACAAAAAGAAGTGAACTCAGAGTGCTGAAGCGGAGGAAGACGCGGACTGCTCAAGATATGATTGAAGTCACAAGCTTCGCATGTCCCGCCTTGATCCAAAGCTGAAGAAAAAACCAGCACTTACAGCTAACGAGCATCAAGATTCAGATCGGAGTCCATGGCAAGAACCAGCTAAGACTCAAGATCAAGCTTCAAGAGATTTATAGATAGGAATCTTGTAACTCGTAGCTGATAGGATTAGCTAGCTTAGCTTTTTATTTTTCATTTTCGTGTTATAAGGAGTTCAGCAGGCACTAGCAGCAGCAGCAGCAATAGTGAAATCATAGTTTCCTAGTAGTCCCAGCTACCAAAACTTCCAGAACTAAGCTGACCTGATTCCTTTATAGCCAAGGATATGTAGGAAACCTTTGAAGCAAGGTTCGGTCAGACTCTTTTAAAAAATGCTTCTCATGGAGTGTCAAATGGGCAAAAATCCCTCATAATTGCTCATTTTATGTTTGCCCGAAAACTTTTCATGTCTCCGAGTAAAGAAGGGAAGTTGTGAGCACGTGATTTTTGCCTCACATGAATTACTCCTATAGAATTCCAAAATTACATTTTTCCCTTTTAATTATTTGTAATTTTAGGAATTATTATAGAATTTTCTTGATTGTTTGCATTCTGTGTGCATGTTTAATTTTATTTAATTCATAAAAAATATAAAAGAATATGTTGCATTTACATTTAGAAGTTAATTTTATATTTTAGATTAATTAATAAATTAGTATGTTTTACAAAAATGGAAAAATCACAAAGAAATAATTTATTTTGCATTTTTAATTTTAGTTTTTGAATTTTGGGTAGTTTTCTTTTAATTTGAGATTTTAGTGGTGGTAATTAGTATTTTGAGTTATTAGTTTAATTTTGGTAGAATATTTTAGTTTAAGGATTAATTTAGGGTTTTGTTTTAATTTGAAAAAAAATATATATATTCTGAAATTGTAAAAGAAAAGAAATTGAAAAAGCTGATTTTTGGGCCAAAACTATTAAAATCCCTCAAACCCAAGTCATTATTCACCAAATACCAATCCAAAATAGCCTAGAACGGTTCCTCACCCGGTCCGATAATTTACCACTCTTGGTTCCCTATTGTTTCATTCAAGAATCATGGGTGCATTAGAGTATTCTTATTAATTCCCATGATATTATGTTATGTCCCCCATTAATATTAAACTAAGGGTATTTAATTAACCACTCGAAAACCCCCTTAAGTTGTTCTAATTACTGCCCTGTTAATTTCAGAATTACCCCTTAATTTTCCTGTATCTTACTGTATTACCCTAAGGTTTTACAAGTCTGATGTTAGAACCTATATAAGCTTAAACCCATCAAGTTGATTTCTAGTTAAAAACCTAAGTTACTATAGCTATAGCAAATTCACAACCTAAGTTCAAACTCAAAACTCAGATCATAACAGGGGTGTTAATCAAATGGCATGAATTGGTCATATTGGGAACCAATCCTGACCAACTCAAAACCAACTGATCAATCAGGTATTTGCTAATACAAGCTTTAACACAAACAAAAGCAACATGCTGGTAATCATACTGGAATGAATAAAATCATGCTTCTCTAGTTTTTTAGGCAAATTAATTGACGACACTTATTTAAACGACTATACAAGCTATAACAGATAACAAACAAACAAATAACACAGATTAGACAGACTAGTAAGGCGATTCCATGCCTTGGACCAAACAGGGGACTTACAAAACTAACTATTCGACGACATTGTCAAATCGACCATATAGTTTATAACACATATTTAACACTGGACAGAAGAAAAAAGTCGACCAAATAAAAGGTCTGGAGATGGAATTCACAAGTGCAGTTGCTGTCTAGAATACAACTGATGACCTAAAAATGGAAAAAGAAACTATTTATACTAGGCTGAAAATTCCGAACAAAAATACCCCTGCGAGGCTAGTGCGGACCGCACAAAATTGAGTGTGGCCGCATTAAGGCTCTTAGCTACAACAATCTGCTCTCTGAACTTGGCCACCGTGGGCCGCACAAAATGCACCGCGGCCGTGGTGGCTTTTGTTGCGGTCTGCACAAAATGGACCGCAGACCACATTGGAAATATTCCTCTAACTTGGCAACTCTCTAAACTTGGGCTTTGCAGACCGCACAAAGTCGAGTGCGGCCGCAATGAAGTCAATGTGGTCCGCATGAAATGATTTGCCATTGCTTGGCTGCCTAAAATGAGCATTCTCTGAATCTCCTCTTTGCGGACCGCACAAAATGGTGTGCGGCCGCACTAATCCTGTTATACTGAGCTTGACCTTGTTCTTGGTACTTGTGCATGTTTCACTCCTTTTTGAGCTGGTTTTGATGAATTGTCACCTGGTTGACCAAAACCTGCAATCAAATACAACATGTGAGCCTTTAGGACTATTTGTACACATTTCTAATCAAAACTTAAGCAAGAAGGAGTGTAAACATCATAATCCCTAGTTATCCGTCTCCTCTTTTTGTTCAGTACAATACCAACACTACCCCAATCTCTTGAAGAAATCATCCAAAGGCAGCTTGTTTTTCCACACTTTGCACATGAAGAAATCAATCTTAAACGGTAGTCCTTTCACCTAGATTTTCTTATAAGCATTGGCAGATTCATTTCTCCTTCTCAAGTATTTCCATGCTGATTTTACACTGAATACACCCCTTGTTTCTACCATCTATTGAGGCTTTTCCAGAACATTGTGCACCACTGGAGGCGTCATGTGCAGCAGAATGTGATCTGCAAGTTCTTCTGGCAATATCTCCCTTATATTTTCCTCATCCAATTGATCATTCTCAACGACATCATATATGTTGTGTATGGATTCATCATATACAAAGTCCGGAGGTGTGACAAAGTATAGAGTTCCCAAATCTGTCCAGATTTCAAACCGGAGTAGTAAGGACCCCACATTCTAATATTTTTCTCCAAACATCAAAACCATTTCTCCAAGGAACGATCATAGGGTTCAACTTTTTGCAATATTTCTTACTCATAAATGCACTCAACAAGCTAGGCTTTGTTCTAAAGTTCTACCATAACTTACAAAATAAAGGTTTGGAAACATCATGAAGTGATCTAAAACACACACCTACTATATTGCTCTAGAAAAATTGAGTAAAATTTTTATGTAGCTTGTTAATCACATAAGTTGGTGGTTTTATAGAAGAAAGAGTATGTATTGGCATAATTTGGAGAACATTAGAGATTAATACAGCCCTTCCCCTATAGACAACAACTTCCCTTTCCAATCCTGCAACTTATTCATCACCTTATTCACAAGACCTTGGCAATACCCCATCCCCCTTCTAGCATAGAAAATTGGACAACCAAGGTACGTAAATGGGAAATCCTACTTAGTTATACCTATAATCCTTTGCACCTTGTCCACCATTGCTTCACTTGTTGAATGATGCATGTATATGGCATATTTGTTCTTGTTTATGAGCTGACCAGAAGCACCCTCATAGGCTGCCAGAACTTCCATGATCAAACGCAATGACCTTGCACGAGAAGAAGAGAATATTATTGTATCATCCGCGTATGCTAGATGATTTATCTTATGACTCCATTTGGGCAATCCAAATCCACAGAAGTATCTATTCCTATGCAATGCATTCAACCCTCTTGATAATGCTTCAGCATCTAGTATAAATAAACTAGGTGATAATGAATCACCTTGCTTCACCCCCTTGTTGATTTAAAGAAACCATCAGGTTGCCTATTAAGTAACACTGAATACCAATTAGTCAAAACAATCCCAAAAATCAATCTAATGAACCTTTTTCCAAATCTCATCTCCCTAAATTCCTTAGTTAAGAAAAGCCATGACAATCGATCATAGGCTTTGGTCATGTCCAATTTGATCACTACATTTGGTCCTTCTTTGGTTCTAAGTCTGATGTATGTGATAGTCTCTTGTGTTAATAGAACATTTACTACTATGCTCCTGCCCTTTACAAATCCAGCATGTTCTTCAGATATTAGATTTGGAAGCAACACTGTAAGCCTTTCGTGTACAACTCTAGAAAAGTCTTGTTAACAAAATTGCTAAGGCTGATTGGTCATATAACAGATAAAGTAACAACTTCCTTCTTCTTTGGTAGTAATACCAAATTAGTGTGAGTAACATATCTGGGCAATTCATGACCATTAAAGAAAGCCTTTACGATATCTACAATATCATTCCCAATTATATCCCAACAAGTATGGGAAAACATCTAGTACAACCATTAGGACTCCGTGCACTTCCCCTAATTAGACAAAAATAGCCCGATTTACCTATTCTTTAGTAGGTTGTTGTAAAAATTCCAAATTCTGAGCATTGCCTATCATTGTATGAATATTATCAAGGATGCCAAAGGATGTGGGAACAGTTTTTTCATGAAATTAGGCTTGAAAAAATCTCACAGCTTCATCAGCCATCTCGATACTATCCTCTAACCAATCACCATTAGAATTTTGTACTCCTTTCAGTTGTAATCTTCTTCTTCTGCCATTAACTTGTGAATGGAAGAATTTTGCATTCCTATCACCATATTGGAATCATGACATTCCAGCTTTTTGCTTCCAAAATTCCTCATCCACTGCTAAAAATCTGATCAACATTGCTTGAACTTTCTGCAGCCCATTTTATTATGATATGTAGGAGACTTCTCAAATTGAGTCTTATGCACTATCACAATCTCCTCCAGACTTGTAATTTTTTGAAACATGTCCCCATATGTTGCTCTACTCTATATTGACAAAGCCTACAATATTCCAATCCTCCTCCTATATCGTTCCAACTTCTTCTTCTTTTGCTTTTGTTCCATGTTTCCTATAAACATAAAATGATGTTGCCTTGCTTGCATTGTTTTTACTGACCTCATATTCCAATTGATGGCATTCATTATTAATTGTGAGATTTAGTTAGGCTCTTTCGAGTTTGAACCAGTAGAATTAACT
The DNA here is from genome assembly GCA_026770625.1 of Nicotiana glauca. Lineage (NCBI taxonomy): Eukaryota > Viridiplantae > Streptophyta > Magnoliopsida > Solanales > Solanaceae > Nicotiana > Nicotiana glauca. The sequence goes on from MU707207.1 coordinate 59,652, forward strand.
TTGATTGTTATTCTTTGGTTGTCTCTTTTTCCCCCTTCTAGCTGATTTCCTCTATCCATGTGCCTAGGTGAGATATCACCTTGCCTTGTAACATGCTTGAAGTTTTGAAAAGTAGATTCATCATCAAGATCTCTCCATTTACCCCCAATATTATCATCTTCACGCAAGTGGATCTGTCAGTTGGTTATTTGTAGGATTAAGAATCAAACATTTGTGTACTTTCTCCTGATTCTATTATGCTTCAGTATCAATAGGATTACAATTCTTGATCAATCCTACTTCCAAACTATCATTCACACTACCAGAAGGATGTGCAGTTCCTTCTTTATTCCCTACATCTATTGTCTTAGCCACAATCACATAAGTGATCATAGCCTTATCTCCCAAAGGTTTCCCAAAAGCTATATTTAGCTTTGCTAGAGGCAGTAATCTACTAGGATTGGGGCTTAGAATTTTGTTTACACCATTTTCTGAACGTATGCCATTCGTTTCACCTTGATCAGCTACATCTTCAGTGTTTTTCCATTATTTCTATATGCATTCTCTTGCTCTTTGTTGGTCCTTCCTTTAATACTTTGTTCCTCTTCTTCCTTTTCCTCATCTGATGATTCTTCTTCACCACTGGCTCCCTTAGGTAATTCACCTTCCTCTGAGTCTTCTTCCGTTTGATCACTCCAAAGGTTACTTCCACTAAGTTGTTATCTTTCCTCATCCTTGGATATCTCAGCTACTGCATCAATATCAGTAGCTTGAGATGGTGATTCTTGATATGCTTGGTTGGATGTGTCGATATTATCAATAATAGTTCTATTCACCCATGCTGGTGTAGATTCCTTATGAACATCATTAGCTATTACATTCCCATTCCCTACAGACTTTGTAGTTATTCTTTTCTTTGAGCTCTCAATCCTATTCAACTTAGGAGTAAACACAGTAGCTGCAAGATTTAATCTCCCAGTTGTAGTAGGATTAGGTCCAGGACTTCTTACTTCAGTGCTTTCTTCTACCACAACCAACTGAATATTATTCTCATCATCCCCATTATAAACCTCTAAAGCTACAAATATATTGCAGCTTGAATTTGCTGAGTATTAATAGCACCATCTAGGAAAACTTACCTCCTTGTATTTCTATTATCTTGCTCACCATTACCCATAGCTGGAACAATTTGCTTTTCGAAATTATCATTAATGTGAAGAACAACACTAGTACCCTGCGTCACATTATTAGTATCAACTGTAACAATTTACTTGCCAGTTTGACCTTGCACCATAGCCTGCTTTGCACTATTCTTCACACGATTGTCCCTTACTTCTTCCATTGCTCACCAACATTCCCTACCATTTTTCTACTTGACAGAATCATCAAAGGTTTTTTATTCTTTTCCTTGTTGTTAGCATTCCCATCTACCGCATGATTTCCATGATCATTAACCATCAAATTTTTATGCAAACGCCAACATTCAACCTCCTCATGACCTTGCAATCTACACTGCTTATAGTACTTAGGCAGTATATCATACTTAATTGTTACCCACTCTATCCTTATTTCTCCAGATGTTTCATTTTCAATGTCCATACTAACTTTCTTAGGATGATTAGCCAACAAATCCACAAACACTTTAACCTTTGAATACCTAGGTATAGTCTTATTGATTGTAGCCATATCTAGGTGAAGTGGTTTCCCAAACAGCTGAGCCAAGGGAAAATAAATATTCCTTCACAAAGAAAGTTGCAGGCCTGGAAAAGAGATCCATGCCATGGCCATTGGATTCTCTTATCTAGCTTTAAACATGGCATCATAGATGAGAGGACACAACTCATATTCATAAACATTTTTGTCTTTAACATCGTAAGCACCCTTCGACGTAAAATCAATAAAATCTTCCATAATGTAAGTCGAATGAGCACATGCCTATCTCTAAGAAATCAAATGCTACATTCTCCCTTGATTCCACATCGAGCAGGTACAATGCGAAGAATTTCTTTCAACTCTAGCCACCCATACACAAATTTTCCAACCACAACATATTGAAGTCCTTTTATAACATTCATTTGCTCAAATTTCCGCATCCGTAAATTTGACTAATGGTTGTCCATTTAAAAACGATACTCGTCTCAATTAAATAGGCTCAATAGAAGATACATGTTCATGCATGGTTGCATTAATGGTGCTAGGTTTTATTATGTGGGAGTAATCCATGGGTGTTTTTAATTGTGTATTAGTGTTAGGAATGTGGGAGGTGGTTGGGGGGGAGGGGCAGACCAGCTGCTCGAAGAGGCTGGATGTCGGCTGGACAGGCCATTGACGTAGGGTTTTGGCTTCAAGTTTCTAGGATTTGTGCATGAGAGAGAAGAGAGCATTTCTTCTACCTTAAGTTCTCTATCCAAAAAATATATGGTGTGTACCCGATTTAAAATAAGTCAAACCCTTGGTCCACCCAGTCAAAACTAGGGTCCAAGGGTAGGTCTTGTCTTCCCATAGCCGCACGAGTCCAAATATATATTTTGTTTGCAAATACGAGTCTTATACGACTCTCAAATCTTCAATTTTTATTTTTCAAAACTTTGACAAAATCCACAATTTTTCCATAGATTTCCCATAAATTTGATGTTAAATCTTATATAAAATCATGAAATATAGTTGGAAATTTATTAAATATACTTACTCAATAATATAGTATGAAAATCCTATCTCAAAAATCACTTTATGCCGAAGCTAGGGTTCAAAATATATAAAAATGAAGCAAAAACTCTGAATTTTCAGCACTTAACAGGTTACAAATATCGCAATTACGGCGGGGGACCCACAAATGTGAAAAACTTATCGCAATTGCGAACATGGAGAATTCCTGTTAAGGTCGCATTTGCGACCAAAACAACTCAAATGCGAAGACTAGCTTTTGCAAATACGGCAGCCTCATCGTAAATGCAAAAATTGCCCAGCCGCCAAGGCTTCGCAAATGCAAGGTTTCTTCAAAAATGCGATGGCCGCATTTGTGACCAGAGCATCGCAAATGCGAAGAAACCAGAACCAGCAATAAACAATTAAGAAAAATCATTCTGCAATCAATCTGAAACGAACCCGAGCCCTCGGGGCTCCAAATCAAATATGCCCACAAGTCAAAAAAATAAAAAGCGAGCTCTCTCTCTCGCTCAAATCATCAAATTAACTTCTAAAACCATGAATCGGGTGCCAAAATGCATGAAAATCAAACTAAACTTCAAGTACTTCTAGAATTGCAACCAAACGTCCGAACTATATAAATTCAACTTCGATTGACCTCAAATTTTGCACACAAGTCACATTTTCCATTATGAGCCTCTTCCAACTTTCGGAATCGGAATCCATCCCCGATGTCAAATAGTCCACTCCCGATCAAACATCCCAAATCTCAAACTTTTTACCAATTCAAGACTAATTCGACTATGGACCTCTAATTTACAATCTGTATGCACTCCTAAGTCCCGAATCACCCAATGGAGCTATTGGAACTGATGAAACCACATTCCGAGGTCAAATGATAATACGTCAAACTTGGTCAAATCTTTCAACTTAGAACTTAAATCTTGAAGTTTATTCTTCTAAATCGATTTCGGGTAACTTGAAAACCAAAACTGACAATTTTACGCAAGTCATAATACATCATGTGGAGATACGCGAGCCCTCAAGATACTGAGTGAAGTGCATGTTCCCAAAATGACCAGTCGGGTCGTTACATATTAGCTCTCTCTGCCATACATAGAGTTTTTTATTCATGGCATAATGACCGTATTTTGACATTTCACACTTTCATTTATCTACTTCTAAGGATCGTTATCATAAATAATCAACATATAAGATATTCTGAAAATCATGACTTTAAGTTCATTAGTGATGAAGGCTTTAAATACATTGAATTTATTTCCAAAGAATGGAGCATAATGACTGGCAATTAATTAATATATAGATAATTCACACAATATTTATTCTTGAAATACTCTTCTCAACAAGGGCAATATACAATTTCAACTCATGAGTATGTAAAGACTATAAACACAATGGGAATACTTTAAAAGGAGAGCCGTGATGATTTACGACTAAAACATGAATTCAAATCATATGCATTAGTCACAATAACCATATTTGGACATATTCCCACAAAGGGGGAGCATGCTATGATAAGGGAAATTTTAATATGGCTCTAGTACATAAGAATTTAGGAAAATCAATCATCGGAAGCAATTCAAAATAGTAGGAACATGAGTTTGAACAAACCACATTAGGAACTTATGAAGAACTCATGGAATCCGATTGTAGAAAGGGAGTTTAGCCAACATACTTCAAATTTGCCCCTAAACGATACTATAATGGTCCACCATACTAAATAACTTCAATCTACAATAATTCAATAAAATTGTACAGATATTAGTAAAGATGTTTTACATTTTTCTCACTTAGGCATTATGTCAAGCATCTTGTGTGCACATCTTTCTACAACCTTCATCGATTATATTTCTTCATCCCATACCCACTCTTCGCCCCATCAATTCATACTACAACCAAGCTTAAATAGATTAAGACCTCCAACAGCATATCCATGTCTTACCATCCATCCCCAAGCAACCAATTCATCAAACAAATAACTTATAATTCTTTACAAATTCCCAAAATTCCAATTGGTGAACTTATGGCTTCCAATCACCGTCCCATAAGCTCTACCGCAAAATTACTACTCATATGTTCTTTTTTAAGCCATGCATACAAGTCCAAGTAGATGAATTTACCTTTTGGGATTATATCTTGCAAGGTCCTCACTTGAGCTCTTGGGATAATTCCTTGAAATCTAAAGGTCCCATGGTGGATTGGGTTAGTTTTAGGGTGGAATTGATGGAATGATATACCAAATTAGTAGGGATTACTCACCATCAAGATGAGAGGTGTTGGGGGTCCTGACAGAGTGTAGAGAAGCTCTAAGAAATGGCCAAGAGGAGTGGGAGAAGTGAGGTACCGAAATGCCCTTTATAAAGGCTTCAGCCCTAGCTTGTCCATCCTTGCGCATCACATAGACATGGACGAGCTCTCATTCAAGTTTGCGTGCTGGGGCAATACTTCACTATTTTGCTAAAAAGGCTAGGGGTCTTAGATCATTCAAACCCGTGCGCCGCACGAGTTCAGACGAGCCCCCTAGTTGCATCCTTTCTATATTTTTTCCAACTTACCCTCTTTTGATACCTTGATATGATGTAGACCCTAATTTACTTCTAAACCTTCGTATGAGTATGAAACTATGATTACACGATGTTACCCCCATCCATGGTATCTGGGGTATACAAGAGAAAAGTGGAGATCTCGAGACGCGATTTAAGGTCATAAACCCTTAGCAAAACTTTGCTCGTTCCGCATTCCTTACTTTAGTAATTTAATCATAACTTCTTGTAGAAATACCCAAATGAAAAATGGTTTGATGCATTTGAAACCAGATTCGAAAGGCTATTCTTTGTGGACAAAACTCATGGAAAATATATTTTTCTCTACGAGAGTAATACCCGCTTAAAGTCAAGTGTTGTGCAAATTGAGACATCCTTTCCACTTAATACATCTAACTTGTTCCACACAGTTCTTTCCACTCACAATCCTCCTTAATATGTTCCAACACACCTTAAACATATATTTTCATTTCAAAATGGCATGGTTCTTTCCCATAGGTCTCCTTTAATACCCAAAAAATTTATTCCCAAATACTTTTGGCGCATTTTAAAATCTTAAATCAATAGAAAATTTACATACTCCCCCGATTAGGATCGTACGTCCTAGAATGAGGGTCATAATCCTCTATTGACACGCGTAATGACTTAAATCTTCATCCACACATCAAAAGCTCTAAAATTTGGCTAACTCCTAAATTTTTAGAATTTTCTACAGAGTTTCCCTTGTATGTGGCCCTATTCATTTATCAGAGAGCTCTAGAAACCACTCTTAAGAAGACATCCACAACCAAACGAAATATCACAACATATAAATAACACCAACCTCAGCATTACAATCATTACATCACCAAAAAATGGTATCTCAATATAAGTTGTACGTGTTTAAATCATAACCACAACAATTTGGTTATACAAAAAAGTGGAAGTATCTTCTTTTATAACACCTTCGGCCTCTCGGGTGATCTCCTTGACTCATAGGGTTTCGCCATAGCACTTTGACATAGGCACTCTTAACTTTCAAACTCGTCTAACCAGGATGACAATCAGGTACCTCTACATACGTACAACATTTGTTAATTCTGAATATTCTCCACAGGGTCAATGCATGACAAATCCCCAATCACTTGCTTTCATAGAGACGCATGAAACACAGGATGCATGACGGATAACTCTGGAGATAGTTCGGGCCTATGCGCCACTTGACCAACCTTCCTCAGAATTCCATAAGGTTCGATATGCTTTGCACACAATTTACCTTTCTTAACAAATCACATAACGTCTTTACGGTGAAACTTTAGAAGCACCCTTTCCCTTATTCAAACTCCAAATCTCTGTGTCAAACACCCAATTTGAACTTTTGCCAGTGTTCAACCTCCTCCACCTTGTTCTACGATGTGTTTGAATGAATATGACCATAGAGTTTCCTGCCCAGTATGCTTGATAATAGAATGATACTTCTTCGTTGATATGCTTGAACCTACGACCCCAGGAAGTTTAATGCAAATAGTAACATCGAGGTTCAAGATTTAACTGGAGTTATTCAAGAATCCACCAATGAGTTGAGTAGCGGCATTTATAGAAGTTTTATCCAAAGAAGCAACAAGGTAACACTAGCATAATTAATCATGGCGCTAAAATCATCGATTCGACTAAAGGATACCTAGATTCAACTAGTATATATGGACAATGTTAGAACAATGTACGTGATCCTAAGATATGAGAAGGAATGAGGTGTTGAGACATATGATATGTTGGGAGGCATGATCGGGAGGGTAAGGATATAGGTTATTCTTGGGAGGTGAGGAGTCATTAAACTGTTAGTGATTAGCTATTTATGCCATATGTGCCTTATTTGGTAATGATAAGTCTAAGGAGAAATAGCCAAGTACGTGATATAAGATGTCTCTTTGAGTGTAGGAAAATTCCGTTGAACCCGAATGAGGGGATCCTTTCACCTTGAATGGATATAGGTTTCAAAAATACACAAAGTTGTGCTATGCTCTTAACAATAATTGACACCCGAAAATTAGGCCCCAAGGCCCATGAGGTTGAAAAAGAGGTGGAGCCCTTGTGAGGTTATTACCCTAGAAACTTAAGAGGACTAGAGATATTATAGGCTTATCCCTCGTGTTGATACATCTAAAACATGTGTCAAAATCTGGAACATCCACACAAAGGGGGAAGGAGAGGTCGCGATAAGGCTATTTAATTTCAACCACACAAGAGTGCGACGATGTAGCTAGGATATCCTAAGATTGGGTGAAATCATTCATGGGTTAGAGACATTTAATGGTTAATGTGATGCTCCGAAGATAGATGGAAAAGATAGACCCTTACCCACCCAAGGATGTGGAATGTTAGGGAAAATAAATTCTTCGCATATAACAATGACATAGTAAATGATTCTACTAGTTGAGTGTTAAAGATAACGAAACCAAATGAGGTACTGTATAGTAAACAAGAAAGGTTTTGCGAATGTTCATAACAAGTTCGCCATGACTTTATGACTTGGAAAGTGCACAGATGATAAAGGCAGATAGGACATGCATGAGATACAAACGCGGTGTTGTGATAACCCCAAAAGAGCATTTGGACTTGATGGAGTGTCCTTTATGAATCATACGAGAAGGTGAATGTTAGAGCGACACATGGAAGAACGCTCTCTCTCATGGTTATCCCAACAAGTATCGAGAGACTAGGGCAATGAATTTACTAACTAAGGAACACCGTCAGTTAATGTTGCAGAGGTGTAAATGGAAAAAAATACTTGTTATGAGGTAGACATATTTTAGCTATAATAACTCTCAAACTACAATACCATTCTACGTCATTAGTAGCTGCAATACTGGGAATGAGGTTAGTTACTTATTAAATATGGAATCAGGTGGACTAAGTGTACACATATAATGTAAACAAGAGGTCGTTCTATGATGAATTTGTGAGGACCTCAAATTTCAGAGGAATCCTTATACGAACAAGTGACTCTATCAAATTAAAACATATGTATATTAAGGGTGCTAAGATGCACTTTTAAGTTGTTAAATAGGGAAAAGGATATTGTCCACAAAAGAAGTAAACTGATTTCGTGCATCCTATGAGCCACATACTAAAGGGAGAGAGGGTGGATTAAGAATGATCTCAACACTAGGTTGCTTTGCATTAGACTCGATGCTATGTAGGTTAATATTATAAAGGTGCTTGCACAAGTGAGAAGATGTTATTCATTTCAAACAGAAGGTTCTACGGGGAATTCGTCAGGTATAGTCCTTTGTAGGGAATTTGGGGAAGCAAGTGGAAAGTATTAACCTATGGCTATGACTAGATTCAAGGAAATCATTATAGGACTCAATTCCTTTAGAGGCTGAGTGTAAGATAATTGTGGTAAATAGACTCCACGAATAATGTGTCTCATCCAAAAAGTAGGCACATGGGATGTTTGGTGAGTCACTGTCATGTCAAGATCATGTTTATGTTGTCTCTTCAATATAAATGTGCAAATATGACCAGGCAAATTATGTGTTGTTCATAATGATATACTAATGAGTGACTTATTTGGTGACCTTAGGTTGTCGAGGTATTGCCTTAATTGATGCCCCTCAATTTAACATGCATTGGTACTATAGTGGCATACCCTCGAATGACACCTCCTACACTTCATGCAATGTGAATAAGATCTGCTAGGCTGGCTCGTCCCACTGGTGAGATCTTTGGTACCATCTATTTTACTTACACAATGACAATCCTCCCTACCCTTCATTTTGGCATTCATTGCATGAGGGTTAACAATCTCTGGGCCATCTTGTTGTGTAGGCCCTTGGAATTGCCCAAGCCTGCCGCCCCTAAAATGCTCCTGAGCATATCTGCGACATGGCACCAAATATTTCTTTTCACGTGTCGGGCAGACCTAGCTGGGTGTACCCGGCCTGGGACACTTGTTCTTCTTTGGCCCCTTTTTTCCACAACCATAACATATTTCAAGAGTCATCCAACATATCCCCAGTTAGCGCTTCTTACAAATTGGACATTCCGGCTTGTTGGTATGAACAATCCTCTTTTGTTTCCTAAGCGCTTGTGCCACATTATTTGGTAGTGTGGTGACTGATGTTGCCCAAACTCACACCACAAATATAGGTAGTGAGGCGGTCGAGGCAATAATAAAACCCCAATGCAAGTCGGGTCGAATCCTTAGGGAGTTAGAATTGGAATTAGGTATAAACCTAGTGTAATTTTATAACGTGCCTCAAATTGCACTTCCATATTCTTGTTTGTTATTTCTATTTTTACTATAAAATATTGATTGCAATTGCAAAACTTGGGGACAATATTTTTGTTTTTCGTTGTTTTCAAATGATAAAAGGATCTAGGGTATGACTTCCACCTAGATGTTTACCTAACAGGTCGTAAACTCAAGGGCAAGTTTGATTAGTCGGGGTTGTATTATAGCAATCACATGCAACCACCCACTCTATACCTCTCGGTAGTTTGAGAGATTTTACCCAATTTGGCTTTCTCAATACCAAATGGGTATTGCACAAAACAAGTGATATATGCTCAAGTCGGGTCTTACTATCCCTAGATTTAACCCTTTAATGGGGCTATCAATTTCTTGAGTTCACCCTAATTTCTTGTTAGCCAAGTGTTCCTAGACATAGTTTCTCTTCCTCAAGTAGAGATTAAGTCAAATAGGCATGAATCAAAGTTTATAACCATTAATTCTTGAATTCAAGCATGAACTTGGCTAAACATCACTAACTCAATCACAAACAAGCCCTAAATCAAACACCCATTAAAGTACCTACACTAGGGTTGGGCCACAACCCTAGCTGGAAATTCAGCTACTCATGAAAATTGAAGAAACTAAAAAAGAAATTAAGATAGAATGCATAATAATTGATTAGGGAAAGAAAATCTAATGTTTAGAAGTTAATCTAGTCCAAAATGACTCAAACAACAATAACAATAACCCAGTGTAATCCCACAAGTGAGGTTTGGGGAGGGTAATATGTATGCAGACCTTACCCCTACCCCGAGTGCTAGAGAGGATATTTCCAGGAGACCATCGGCTCAAGAAGGCCACAAGATACGATATATTAGAACCATCAATAGAATCATAATAAAATGACAGCAATATAAGAAATATGAAATAGATGAAAAGTACGATAATAACAAGTAGATAACCCCTAGCATAAGTAGATGAACCCTAGCATCCTAATACTCACTCCTAGCTGGCTAATCTTACCCTAGTAAGTCATAGAAATATTTACAAATTTCCCCTAACTTACAACCTTAATGCTCGACCTCAATAATTCCCTGCCAAGGGTTATGTCCTCAGTAATCCTAAGTTATGCCATGTCATGCATGATCACCTCTTCCCAATACTTCTTAGGTCGCCCTCTACCTCTCCTCATGATCACCACATCCAGTCTCTCACACCTCCACATCGGTGCATCAGTGCTCCTCCTCTGAATGTGCCGAACCATCTGAGTCTTGCTTCCCGCATCTTGTCCTCCATGGGGGCCATGCCCACCTTCTCTCGAATATCTTCATTCTTAATCTTATCCATCCTTGTATGCCTGCACATCAGCCTCAACATCCTCATATCTGCTACTTTTATCTTCTGGATGTGTGAGTTCTTAACCGGCCAACACTCAGTCTGACACAACATGGCAGGCCTAACCACTGCTCTATAAAACTTACCTTTTAGTAATGATGGCACTTTATTATCACACAGGACTCCCGACGCTAACCTCCACTTCATCCACCCCACCCCTATACGGTGTGTGACATCATCATCAATCTCCCTGATCCCCTAAATAACTAAACCAAGGTACTTGAAACTACCAGTCTTAGGAATGAGTTGAGAGTCAAGTCTCACGTCCACTCCCACTTCCATCAGCTAGACCCCAAATTTGCACTCGAGGTATTCCATCTTCGTCTTGCTCAACTTGAGACATTAAGACTCAAGGTCATGTATCAAAACCTCTAACCTCTCGGTGATGTCGCCTCGAGTCTCGTCAATCAGAACTATGTCATCAGCAAATAGCATTCACCATGACACCTCACATTGGATATGATGAGTGAGTGTATCCATCATGCCCAAATAGGAATAGGCTGAATGCATACCCTTGGTACAACCTTATAACAACCGGAAAGTGCTCGGAATCGCCTCCTACTATCCTAAACCGAGTCTTAGCTCCATCATACATGTCTTTAATCACCTTGATGTAGGAAACCAGAACCCTTTTAGCCTCCAAGCAGCTCTATAGGACCTCCCTAGGAACCTTGTAGTACACTTTTTCCAAATCAATAAACACCATATGGAGATCCATCCTCCTATCTCTGCATGGTTCCACCATCCTCCTAATAAGGTGGGTAGCTTCTGTGGTAGAACATCCCGGCATGAACCCGAACTAGTTGTCTGAAATAGACATCATCCTTTGCACTCTCATTTCTACCACTATCTCCCAAACTTTCATAGTATGACTCAGTAATTTGACACCCCTATAGTTGTTACAGCTCTACATATCGCCTTTGTTCTTATACAACGGAACCATTGTACTCCATCTCCATTCTTCAGTCATCCTATTAGTCTTGAATATAACAACCCAATAAGCCATTCCAAGCCTGCTCTACCCACATACCTCTAAAGTTGAACCGAAATTTCATCTAGCCTAGTAGCTCTGCCCCTTCTCATCTTACGCATCGCCTTCATGACCTCGACCTCAATATCCATACAATTACTTAATTTATGGGGACTGTCGGCATTTCTCAATTCACCTAGTACAATATCCTGATCCTTTTCTTCATTTAGAATTTTATGAAAATAGGTCTACCACCTCCTCTTAATCTGGTCATCCCCCATCAAAACTTTGTCGTCATTATCTTTTATGCACCTTACTTGGTCTAGATCCCGAGCGCTCCTCTATCTCACCTTAGCTAGTCTGAATAACTTCTTCTCCCCACATTTGTTCCCCGGTTCCTTATGCAGACGAGCAAAATATGCAATCTTAGCCTCTATGACTGCCATCTTTGCCTTCTTTCTAGCTACCTTATACCGGTCACTGTTCGCTCTTCTCTCCTCCTCGCCAGTGCTCCCTAAAAACCGTAGGTAAGCCGCCTTCTTTACTTCCACTTTACCTTGCACAACTTCATTCTACCACCAATCTCCTTTATGGCCACCGGTGCGGCCCGAAGATATCCCTAACACCTAACTCGCCGCCTTCATTATACAGTCTGTCATCGTCAACCACATAGTGTTACTACTTCTCCAAGCTCCCATTGCCTATAACCTTCCTTCCAACTCCTGAGCTTTATCCTTAGTCAAGGCAGCCCACCTAATCCTTGGACGGCCTCGTATTGACCTCTTCTTTCTCCTTAGCATAATACCACTGTCCATCACCAAAAGTCTATGTTACGTTGCGAGGGTCTCACCTGGTATAACCTTGCAATCCTCGTACAACCTTCTATCGCTTCTCCCGAGGAGGATATAGTCAAGATGAGTCTTTGCCACCGAATTTTGGTAAGTAACCAAATGATTCTCCCGCTTTGGGAAACTTGAGTTCGCAATCACTAGATCAAATGTCTTGGCAAAGTCCAACAACGAAGTACCCCTTCCATTCCGCTCATCGGAATTGAAGTCACCATGCACCTCAGTATAACCACGTGCAGAAGACCTAATATGACCAGTGAAATCTCCTCCTATGAATAACCTCTTGGAATGCGGAATACTACGAACGGTCTCATCTAACCCCTCCCAAAAGCACCTTTTAATCTCCTCATCCAAGCCAGCTTGCGGTGCGTATGCTCTAACGACATTTAAAGTACACTTACCCACCACTAACTTAATAGTCATTAATCTATCATTCACCCGCCTGACCTCTACCACCGACTCTCTAAGATGGCTATCTACCAGGATACCTAATCCATTCTTACCCCTCAGCACTCCAGAGTACCACAACTTATACCAATCCGCATTTTTCGCCCTCGATCCGATCCACCTAGTCTCCTGGACACATGCTATATTAATCTTCCTCTTCTGAACAATCTTCACCAACTCTATAGACTTACTCGTTAGTGAACCTATGTTCCATGACCCGATTCTCAACCTATACGCTCCCTTGCCCCCGCTACCTCCCCTGCCTCTCATCCCATCCCCTGGCCTTAGAGCATCAAGAGTTGACTCTAATCATCAAGGAAGATCACTCTTTCACGTAGGCCATTGTGGATCCCAATCTCCTCCTTCTCTACTCTCCATTAGCAAATCTCTCTTTAAAATGTAACATTCATATCACAGATTTTAAAAAGGTTCACTCATCTCTCTCAAAAAAATGTCAAAAGTCTGGCTCTAAGTACCATAAGCTTACCCCTCATGTAAAGCACCACTAATGTAAGCTCACTCAACTTGAAATCATGTAGGGATTTTTTTGGTATGTAATGAAGGCTTTTGGACCAAGGTATGACTTGTTGCAATAGAATGGATTCATCTTTCCATAGCGAAAATTTAGTTAAACATATTACCCATTAGAATGGAAGATAAAAGGGCAAATTAAGATATTTTCAGAAGAGATATTATGGCCATTTTCCACAAAATAATTGCCAATAAAGATACGAACTTTTAGTGGCAATTATTTTAAATTTAATAGCTATAAAATAGATTAGAATTATAATTAGATGTTCGGATTGGATTTAGTAGCCATTATAATTTTCACAAATAATTGCCCTAAAAGATACGATTTTTAGCGGCAATTATTTTCAATGTAGAGGCTATAATAATGGATGCTAAAGATGTATAATTAGCCGTTTTGGATTGGATTTAGTACCTATTATAACTGCTACAAATAATTACCGTTAAAGATAATAACTTTTAGCGAAAATAAAAATACTGTTTACAAGCTTTTGCGAGAATAGCCACTAAAGGATTTGCCGACCCCAGTTTCAATGGCAAAAGACAAATGGTCAGTAAAAGATATAGCGGCTATTATTATTGCCGCTAAAGCCATTTGTATTGCTGCTAAAGGTCTTATTTGTAGTAGTGTGCATGCCTTTCATCCTTGTTTTCTTTTGAATTCCCTTCAACTCTTCACTTTATTAACTTTCTTTTTGGAATTTTGCTTTTTTTTCTTGCTTTCTCTTCTTTGCCTTCCCTTTTCTTTATTTCTTTCTCTTCTTTGTACCTTTATCACTTTCAAACTCCTCGTCTCTCCCCCAAACTTATATTTTTGTCAATTATTTATCAAGAATGCTAAGGAAAGATCGAGCGCCGATACATGGTCAATTACAAAATGGATAAAGGCTTGTAACGTGGTTATTGAAAGAAAAAGGGCTAAGGCTCAAATGGGTTGATTAAGGGTATCACATTGGTAGCCTATGTAATATTTGAATCTTCAAATTGGATCAGGCAGGGCCTACATTCATTTCTCAAGCCAAACTACACTTAGAATTTTGCCTAGAAAAACATTCGGGCAAGTTCTGGACTATAAGCACGGATACTTGGACTTGTAATTCAATACCTCACCTCTCACGCTGTTGGATTGCTAAAAAGAACGAAGTCAAGGGCCCACAACAACCATAGTTAGATTGAGAATGACAAATGGCTCGACTGATCCACTCGATGACTGTTCAAGTCAACACAAGAGTTAAAAGGTCATAATTAGAACTATTTTCTGTCAACAACTTTGTTTTTAACCATAAGGCCGTAGGTAAATGTGTTGATACCGAGTGTAGCATGCTTGAAACCCTTTTATTCATTACTACTATTTTTCCAAAAAATAAAAGAAAATTGACTCAATCAATTAAGAAAGTTGTCACGCCATCCATCTTTGGGAAGAGCCACCCGGTTCACACAAAATCCAACTTTGGAAAGAATCGTGGCATTAAGAAAGTCAAAGACTTATTGTTCACTCAAATGTAAAAAAGAATCTAACAAATTAAAAAGAAGTTGCTAAAGTAAATAAGAAGTTATACTACTAAGGAAATACAAACAAAAGAAGCTCTGAAATAAACTACGGAAGGCAAGATAAGTGAATATACAAACCAAAAGAAAATGAATTTATACATAAGGGGAATGAATATTTACATCGAATGATAGGGAAGAATATATACATACCAAAGATAAAATAAAGATAAAAGAAAATGAACCTGCTTTGGGCGACCAGTCTTTTAGTTAGTATTTGGACTAATTTCATGTTTGTCAACTGTCTGGAATGTCTTTGATTGCTTTAATTTTGTGGGGATTGACTTCGATAGACCTTTGTGACACCAAGAAACCTAAAAGCTTACAGGAACTGACTCTAAATGCATATTTGTCAGGGTTAAGATTCATGTTGTACTTTCTTAGGATGTCAAAGGTTTCTTGGAGGTGTTTCAAATGGTCACCTACATTCAAAGACTTAACCAGCATATCATCTATGTAAACTTCCATTATTTTTCCTATTTTCTTTTTGAACATTTTGTTCACGAGCCTCTGATAAGTGGATATGGCATTATTAAGCTTGAAAGGCATCACATTTAGCAATATTTTATATAAAGTTCGTTATGCACAAAGTTTTTTCTTGATCTTCCGGATTCATCTTAATTTGGTTGCACATGAAATAGGAATCGAGGAAACTCATAAACTCATGTCCGCTTGTTACATCAATCATTAGATCGATGTATCTAGCCTTTTGAGCACACCTTATTCGGATCCTTATAATATACGCACAAACAGAATTTATTGTTCTTTTTTTGGAAATACTATTATGTTAGCTAGCCATTCGGGATACTTTAACTCCCCAATTGGACCGATATCGAGCAATCGAGTCACCTCTTCTTTCACAAACCCGTTTCTAACCTCGACGATTGGAGCTTTTTTTGCCTTACCGACGGGATGCTGGGGTCCAGGCTTAGCTTGTGCACACTTATCTCTAGTAGGATACCTATCATATCCACATGCGACCATGCAAAATAATCAACATTAATTTTAAGTAATTCTATAAATCCTAACATGAGTTCGGGGTTTAATTTTCCTCAACTAGAACTTCCTCTCTAGTAATTTCTCGAACAATCCGACTTGTTCAAGTTCTTCCGCCATGGATTTGGTTGCGTTTGTTTCTTCTGGTACCTGGAAATACCTTGGTACCTAATAGGATTCTGATGGCTCATCTCCTTTGTCGTCTTTATTTTGTTCGGGAGCGGGCATCGGTTCCTGTAATTGCTATGCCGTGTGTTCCTTCCTTTTGCTGCTGGAAACCAAGACTGTGCTCATTTCCCTTACCTCCAGTTGATCTCCTCTTATTTGCTTGATTCCCTCTAGACTTGAGAATTTCAGAAGTTGGTGATATGTTGATGGCACGACCTTCATCTTGCGCAACCATGGTCCACCAAGAATTATATTGTAGCGCATGTCACCATCTACTACTTCAAACAAGGTAGTCTTCGTGGCCCCTTCGGCGTTCGTGGGCACCAAGATCTCCCCTCAGGTCGCCACACTTTCTATATTGAACCTGACTAGGAGCTTCGTTGCCAGAGTGATGCTTCAGGTTAGCTTGGCTTGCTCCAACACTCTCCATTAAATAATATTGGCTGAACTTCCTAGTTCCACCAAAACACTTTTAATTTTAAAATCTAACACATTAAAAGAAATTACCAGGGTATCGTTGTGCAGTAGTAGGACTCCATAAGTGTCCTCTTCGATGAATGTAATGTCGTCTTCAGTGACTTCCTGGAGTCTCTTGCTATGAGTCATTGATACCTTTGACTTTTTTTCTTTCTAAAAGGTCATACAGTTGATCTCGTTACCATAAAAATCGTGTTGATGGTTTGTCGGGGAAGATCTTCACCTATCTTCGAGGGCTCTGAGTTATCCCAGTTGCGGCCATAATTATTTTTGTCCCATTTGCTTAATAACTCTCTAAGACGGCCATTTTTTAACAACGCCACCACCTCTTCTCGCATATTCGACAGTCCTCAGTCCGGTGCCTGTTAGTCCCATGATACTTGCACCATAGATTAGGGTCCCTTTGGTTAGGATCAGATCTCATCGACCTTGGGAATCGTTCTTCCTTGATGTTCTTTATTGCCGATACCAGTTCTATTATGTGTCACACCTCCTTTTTCCGAAAGGCTTTAGGGCTTTACTATACCCCGGGGAAAGGATGTAATAAAGAAGGAGTTTTTCCACTTAAAGGACAATCGAAACGGGATTCGTTTTATTAGAGATTCAGAGTCGCCACTTGGGAGATTTATGGTATCCCAAGTCACCGGTTTTGAATCCTGAATCGAGGAAAGAGTTTGACTCTGTTGAACAGTCGCGAACCAAAACCTGAGCAAGGAATTCTGTTAACCTGGGAGAAGGGGTTAGGCACTCCCGAGTTCCTTGGTTCTAGCACGGTCGCTCAATTGCTATATTTGGCTAAATTTTGATTTTAATACATGTTAACCTACAGTGCAATTTTTTTTACCGCTTTTGTCAATTATTATTTATTTGAGAAAATGAACATTGTTTAAGAATATGTTTTCGGATCACGTCACATGAAATGCACCCGCATCCTCAACACATTCATATTCAACGTTTTTGGATTTGGATTTGGGTCGCATGAAATGCACACCCGAATTTAGGAATGTAAGATTATTTAAAGAGCGCCTAAAGCGACTATTGTATTGTTATCTTTTGGGCAGGTCGTGAAATTTGCTAAACGGCCCATCCCAAATTCTAAGTATTTTGGAATTAAACAATTAATGAGAGTCCCGCAATTTGTATATTTGTTTGGCGAGGCTCGTCTCATTTATTTTTAAAGGCAAGTCCTAAAGCAAACTACCATTTTCTATTTTTGTTTTTTATCTCTAAAGGTCAATTAATCCACAAATATAAATTCGAATCTCGAATTCAAGTCCGAGTTCAAACAAAAGGGTGAAACCTTTTAGCTTGAACCCGCTATCTAATTCAAAATCCAATTTCATATTTATGGATTAATTTTCCATATTCCTAATTATTTATTTGTAATATTATTGTATTTGGGACTTTTGATTCTCACTTAAATTTCAATAACGTTTTTGGGCCTTTAGCTTGGCCCAGGGACTGGACGGGCGGGGCAGAACTCTTTAGCAAAAGAGGCAAAGTGGGCCTCGGGTTTCATTTGTCTATGGATCTGACGCCTGAGCCCATAATAGCCCACATGCTTATTGTCAAATAAAAACTAGGTCTGTTAATATACCTTTCACAATTTTGGACGGTCCAGCTTGTAAATAACCATTACATTATTTCAAG
>MU707216.1:0-10732 GCA_026770625.1 Nicotiana glauca
CGATGTTTCAAAACAAATGTTTGCTAGGTGGCAAGCTTTGTTAGCACCTTTTGATTTCGACATAATATATAAAAAAAGGTCTGATAATACCTTTCCTGATTTTCTTACACGAGAATATTTGAACTCATAGTTCTTTCCTCAATAATGTTGATTATGAGTTACTACACAACGTTTTTATATGAGAAAACATTAATCACCATTTTAAAAGTGATACCATTATGCAGAGACTTACAAAGTCTTATAATTGATAAAATTGTTGATGATGTTATGGATGAATATGAACAAATTTTTTAAAGAATTTTCCATCCATGACTATTCTGATGAAACTGGTACTAATTTAGAAGATATCATACAAGAGATGATACAATTAGGCCATTTTTATGATAATTATGAGGAAATAGATAATATAATAGATCATATACATGATCTAGATCTTGATAATACTGAAGATTGCTCTTTATTCTAATAACAATTTTCTCTTATGCAGAAAATGAGACCTACATACAGACCTCCTCGAGGAAGAGGAAGAGGAAGAGGAAGAGGAAGAGGTTCAAATAATAACAGAGAGAATAATATTCTCGCTCAAATTTGAAATCGACAGCTTATAGCTGCGAACATCACTAGAGGTAATACCGACCACCCATTATACAAGGAGTTCATGGATTTCATACAATCCAAGAAAGATGAAGGTACTTCATCAAATACACTATCTTATTCCTCAGTCATAACATATGATAGCAGTGAAAATCTTGAGGTTTATAACCGAAAGGAAACAAAAGTGTTAATAATTCTTTTGGAACAATCCGACCTCAAATGAAAGGATAATCCTTGGCAACTAATGGCAAGGTATTTTGATACAGTGTCATACGCTTCTCTTGCTTATAAATACAGGATGCATTATGAGATCATACTCTCTACAACAGGATCAGCTGATATTCAACATTTTTATCCTGCTACTACGAAGAAAATTTATAATTTTTCTAAGATCATTATCAAGAAGGTCATACCTTTAGATGAAAGGGGAATGAGTACCCTAACGGATAGAGAATACACTCATCCTGTTCAAAAAGTATCAGTTAAATTCAATTATTGGGACTATATAGAAAGTTTTAATAAAAATTTCCTTTATGAGAATCCTAATAGGAAACACTCTTGGTTTATTAAACTCTGTTCTAATATGAACAGTCAACAGATTCCAAATTGGTTTTTTAAATGGTGAAAATTATATGGTCCATCATTAGAAATACTTCCTCCGTTATTTAAATGTTTATATACTCAATGGGTAGACATATCTCCCAGAATTATTTCATTACAAAAAGATAATATCTTTTATGATGGTATTGCATCAATGTATTTTTTCATAGAATTTTCTATTCCATGGATAATGAAATGGGATGTTCAAACTGGTTATACCGATGAAGGAATTCCTTGCCTTCACAGAATTTTTTATAATAAATTCTGGACTAAATTACTTCAGACAGATACCCAAGGTAAACTATTTGGTGAAGAATTAATTAAACAGATTCAGACCAAGATAGACACCTATGTAAAATTAGACAAAGCAGATACAGCAGGGGACAAATTAAGTCCTTTCAAGATGATTACTAAAAGTCTTCAAATGAAGAAAGGAGCTCTCTCCAAGAAATAAATCCTCACTTCATACTTTGAGGAGATAAAGAAAGATTTAGCAAAAAATTTCGGAACAGAAGTCAGTGACGATATATCCATGGCTTCTTTGGGTAATACTTCTGATGAAGAAGAATGTGTAGCACGGGAAGCTCAAAGCACCTCGAAAACAGAAATTAATATTAATGAAATAGAAGATTTCCTTGCAAAATTGAAGGAAAATGCTGAAAAATCTTCAGACAAGAAGGACAAAAAAGAAAAAGGAAAAATCTGAATTATTGAAGGCCCCACAAATGAATTACTAGGGTAATAAAGATGAATAACTTTAATAAAGTTAACTTTAATAATGTAGCGGACCCCTCCATTATTGAAGGGAATATACTTTAATAAAGTAGCTTGTCCGTTTGTAATTATGTAGGATTTTCTTTCTATCTTGTCAGCCTCGAATGTAATTATTGTGTCGGCCAATACTGTTATAGTTTTGTTTTATTCTTAGCTGAGACATTATATAAGGATCATTTTAGCTTAGAAGAAGGCAGGCATTAGCCAAGGCATTAAGCCATTAGCCAACGCTCTCCCTTCTCTCTAGTTTCTCTCTCCACTACCTTTGTAAAAATCTCTTGTAATATTTTAAGTTTTGTATAGAAAAAATCAAACAGGTCACTTGGCCACAAAAATAGAAGTTCTCCGGTACTGTTTCTCTCTCCCTTTCTTTCCTAATTTATATTACTATTTAGCCTAAATGAAAGGCTAAATAATTAAATGTTAGACTTAGCATTCGAAGGTTATTCACTAAGCATGTTTTGTAACTGAATGTTTACAATATCACCCTGATGAGGTTATAGGTTAAGAACTATATAGACCAGGCAGTTACTGATCTCGACAGTAAACACTGGTTAGGTCAACCTAACCGGTGGTGCTCGTAAAACCCGTTTAGGCAGGTGGCCATTGTAGGGTTGTGTGGAGCACCGTGGTTTAAGGTTTACATAGGGGTTGGTAACTGGCCAGTGCTGGAGTTCTTGTAATAGATTTTCCTGCAGCCTCATTGGGAAGCGATCCGGCTTTCCTGAAAGCTTTATAGCAGCTCTCAGAGATGGCATAAACCAGAACTGGAAAAAGTCTCTTATAGGGACGGTGCAAACCTGTTTGGCTTATGGCCTAGTTTATTTTAATGCTTATCCCAATTTGCAAATCTCTCTTAATGATGAGAATTCGTTAAATGCTTTAATACTTAGCATTAAATTACATGGTTATGATTATTTGCCTGGTACAAAAGTGATATGTATCTGTTATAGGATTTATTTTAAACCGTTATATACTTTAAATCCTATGTGGAAAATGATTGATTTCAAAAATGAAACTATTCTTATAGAAACTTACTTTGGAAAATCCAAAGTAACAAACAGAAGACCTATCAAATAAGATGAAATTGATTTCCCTAAGGAATGGGTCATAGAGGAAGCAGTTGCCCCTCGAAACACTGGTAATACTGAGGTTACAGAAATAGAACAAACCTCAGATGGCACTATAAAATCATGTTCAATAAACCTATTCAAACTGTTAATATCAGTTTATCATCTAGACTGACTAGATCAAATTCTACTTATATTTCTCCGATTGATTATGTGGTAGATTTTCCATCTAGAGCATCCACATCACAAATTAGAGAAAATAATAGAATTGATAGTATAAAAATTGGTCAAGATAATATTGCCAAGATTAATTCAGATCTTGAACCTACTTGCATCCGAAAAGGATTTTTCAAATGGTGTTGATAATGTTTAAAACCAAATAGATTTTAGTCCGGGTTCACCGGCAAGAAAAATGATTTTAGAGGAATTTCTAAAACCCAGATGGGCTGTTTTCAGAAAATGGTTTCATGAAAACATGACTAGTGAATTAATACAATTCTTTAGAAATGATTTTTATGAGGATATTAGCAAGAAGAACAAAATTCTTTCTTTTGTTCCTTGGTTTATGTCTAAACATGTTTATAACTATATTTCTGTGTTAGAAAGAGATTATATGCTCACCAGTGAGAAAACCACTAGATAAGTTTTTCCACCCCAACAATCTTTTTAAATTGGGGAAAAAGATAAAGTAGTTTATTTTACTGCTTTTTCTAAATTATTTGAAAATGATGTGGCTACTATTACTGCCAAAAACCTAAATACTATGCTTACTCAGAATAATTATACTAATATGTATATTAGTATTCTGGGAGAACAGGTTATCACGATACAAGAGAAATTGGACAAGCTTATAGCAGAGGTCCAAAAGATTTCTCAAAAGGAGGCTAAAGGTAAAGAGCAAATAGCTACTACCAGCATCCAACCTCCACCGGAGGTAAAAGACTTTAAAATTAAAAGTCGTAATAATTTGGAAGAACTTCTTAATAAGAAGTTTGGAGAGTTTAAGGCTAGTCCTTTAACTCTTGAGCATAAACCTGATAAAGGTAAAAGAATACAGGTAGAAGATGAAAATAATAAAATCTCTGAAAAATATGCTTGCAAACCCTGCCAAAGGATGTTTTATTATCCTCGACCAACCCCTCAGGATGTTCTACTAGAAGAAAATGATAATGACTACTGCCACCAAGGTTATAGTGGGTCAGACATTTATGAGTGGAATATAGACGGTCTTGCTGAAAGGCAAATTTATACTACGGTACATAGAATGCTTATGTACAGTACTATCTACAAAGTTAATAATAATGCAGATAAGGCAATTGCAGAAATGCTTACTTTTGGATTTACTGGTCAGCTTAAAGGCTGGTGGGATAATTATCTCACTCAAGACCAACGCAACGAAATTATGAGTGCGACTTAAGTCGAAGATAATAAGACTGTACAAAATGTAGTCTATTCATTGGTTCTTAATATCATAGAACATTTTTTCTGGAAGACGGTCTGATAATAGTGAAACTATCAGAACTATGCTTCAGAATTTTAGGTGTAAGACTCTTACATCTTTTAGATGGTATAAAGATATTTTCTTATCCAGAGTGATGGAATTACTAGAGAGTAGTAGTACTCATTGGAAGGCCAAATTCATAGATGGTTTCCCTCCCTTATTCGCTGAAAGGATCCGAAAAGTCCTTAGAGGCACAGGGATGAGTATCAATTATGATACATACTCATATGGTAAACTCATAAGTGTATGCACTCAGGAAGGTTTATCCCTTTGCAATGGAATAAAGCTAAACCAAGAAATTAAAAAACATCATCTCACTGAGAGACAACAATTAGGTGAATTCTGTGAACAGTTCGCCATTGACATTCCTTCAAAGAGGAAGAAGTCCCATAAGAAAAATGACTTCAAAAAGAAAAAGGGTTCGCCTGAAAAGAGGCGTGAAAAGACCCAAAGAAGAAAAGCTTTTCATAAAGCCAGAAAGGGTTATGTTAAAGCAAAAAACCCTAAAGCTTACTATAAATGCGGAAGAGTAGGCCATTATGCAAAGGATTGCAAGATCAAGGACAAAATCAAAGAACTTGATTTAGATGAGAATATTAAAGATTCTCTTTGCAAAATTCTCCTAAATTCTTCTCCGGAGAATTCTAACCATGAATCAGGTCTCGAGTCTTCAACTAGTGAAGACTTGAGAGTGCTTCAAGAAGAAGATTATATTTCATCTTCTGAAGATAACCAAGAGTTCTATAAGGAAGGACAATGCTCCAATCAGTGTTGTAATAATAATGACGAACTCTTTAATGTCTACTCTCAGTTTAAAGACTTGACAATCAATGTCTTGACTAACAACAACATGATTGAGTTGTTGAGGGTTATCAAAGACCCAGAATTAAGGTTACAAATTATTGACAAACTTCCTACTAATTTAGAAGAAGAGATAGAGGTGGACAATATCCCATCTCCAATGAGACCTTACACCATGTCTGCAATTCAACGAATGGTGAAAACAAACCCCAGCTTGATAGGCCAGCTACAGCCCAAGATTTAAGCACAGAGATAACTTATCTCAAAAAGCAAATCTCGGAATTAAAGGCTTCTCATGTAGCATTGGATGAAAGAGTTTTTAGATTAGAAAATTCTGAAGTTATTACTTCATATTCCAATGTAAAAATCACTGAGCTATATACAGCTCCGAGTTCTTCAGAAGAAAATTGCCACGATCCCAACCCCGGTCGTGATGGCGCCCAGCACACTACTAGGCAAGCCCGACCATTAATCGTATATTCAACCCAGTTGGCAACCAATGTTTGATAAATGAAACTGAAAACATAAGCTATTTAAGAAAAATGCGGAAATACTAATACGAATACCGATGTTTAGCAAAACACAACATATAGCCCAACCCTGGACCCGGTGTCACGAATATGAGCCTCTACAGAATAGAATAGTACCCTACTACATAATCTGTCTAAACATCTGTAAGTGTGGAAAACAAAAGACACGGATAGGAGGAAGAGTCAACGGCTGCGAATGCCATGCAGCTACCTCAAACTCTCCCAAATAAGCAAGCCTGTTGATCACTGGATGTCTACTCATCCCGTGAAGAGGGACCTGGATCTGCACACATAGTGCAGGGAGTAAAGTGAGTACTTCCAACTCAGTGGTAATAAAAGTGAATAACACTGAAAGTATAAAATCCCAAAAGGGCACAGATAATGCTATCTTAAGCAGTAAAACCAAATAAACAGTAGAAATCCATGAAACATTGCAAGACATTCTCTTGAAAGGAATCAAATAAACAAGAATACACAAGTAGGGTCAGCCATTGTTACCTGATCGGTCAGCCATTGTTACCTGACCAAAGCGTGTTTCAGTGTCATTGTTACCACTAGTCAGTCATTGTTACCTGACTGGTCAGTCATTGTTACCTGACCGAAACACATACAACAGTGTCATTGTTACCACTGTTCATATCAAAGGGGTACCCCGCGCTCACTGTGGGTGTGCAGACTCCGGAGGGGCTCCTTCAGCCCAAGCGCTATCAATAAGGCCTGAAAGCCTGAATAATATCAATACGAGGCCTGAAAGCCTGCTCTCAATACACTCGAGGCCTGAAAGCCTCCTCACATAACACTCGAGGCCTGAAAGCCTCCTCACATCACTCCTCATGCCCTCACATATGGCCCTCGGCCTCAATCAGTCCAAAAATAGTCATAAGCCCCTCGGGCATTAGTAAAACATTAATACTCAGCTCGAACAATAGTTCAAATATCAGTCAAAACTCCAAGTTTGAGTAAAATATAGCTGAGTTCATGAAACAGTGTAAATCACATGGACTGAGTTCAAATAATATTTCAAATANACAACAAATCATTTACAAATACACGGTAAAAACAAACAACCGGGACAAACCAAGTCACGATCCCCAATGGTGCTCTACCCCACGCTCAGGTCCAGCGTGCAAGTCACCTCAATACAGCACTAAGATGTGCTAATCCGGGGTTTTAAACCCTCAGAACGTCATTCACAAGTATTACTCACCTCAAGCCGGCCGATAATCTAGCTCGCCAAGCTTTTCCCTCTCAAATCTACCTCATCGCGTATAGAATCTGATCAAACCCATAAGGGATAAGTCACAATAGGCCAATAAACCATAACCCAATCGAAAAGACTCGAAAAACAACAAAAACCACGAAGTTGGCAAAACCCGAGCCTCGGTCCCACTTCTTAAAAAATTACAAAATTTACGTCTTCGGAATCCTCGTCTCACCACGAGTCTGTACATATAAAATACACAAGAATCGGAGTCCATTTGACCCTTCAAATCATCAAATTTAGACTCTCTTTGGCTTCAAGCCCTAGCCTCCATTTTTACCCTTTGATTCCTTTAATTTTCAGTGTTTAATCCTTGTTTTTATACCATAACAACATTATTTGACGCTACAAATTCATACCTGATGGAATCTCCTTCGAAAACTCTCCAAATCGCCCAAAATCGCCTCTTCCCGAAGTCCCAAAATGTTTTTTTCTAACTTCTGAAATTCGAAACCACTGTTTCATTAAACCCTTATGAGATTTTCGCTTCTGCGGTCCTGCTACCGCTTTTGCGGGACCGCTTCTGTGGTTTCACTTAAACCCACTGGGGCCGCTTCTGCGGTCTTAAACCGCTTTTGCGGTAGCCGTCTCTGCGATCACCTTGACCGCTTCTGCGGTCTCTACAAAAATCCCAAGACCGCCTCTGCGGTCGCTTACCGCGTCTGCGGTGTCCGCTTTTGCGGAAATTCTTCCGCTTTTGAGAAAAATGTCAGCCCCTCTCCAGGACCGCTTTTGCGATCAATCAGCCGCATCTGCGGAACCGCTCCTGCGGTCCTTTTTCCGCAGATGCGGAAATACCAGGAGCTTCAAATAACAGACCTGCTGCAAACTTCAAAAATTCCCGTTTAACCATCCGAAATCACCCCGAGGCCCCCGGGACCTCAACCAAAAATACCAACACATCCAACAACCTTATTCAAACTTGTTCCAATCCTCAAAACACTATCGTTAACCTCAAAATCCTCAATTTTCATCAAATCAAAACCTAAGTTTCTTAAAAACTTCCGAATTACGCATTCAATCAAAAACCCGACCAATCGACGTCCGAATGACCTAAAAATTTGTAGACATATCCAAAATCACCTAACGATGCTACTACAACTCTCTGAATTCCATTCTAACCCTCGGATCAAAATCTCACCTATCAACCGGAATTCGCTAGAATTCCAACTTCGCCAATTCAAGCCTAATTCTACACCGGAACTCCAAATTCAATTCCGATTTCACTCCTAAGTTACAAATCATCCCCGAAGCTAACCGAATCATCAAAATTCATATCCGAGCCTCCTAACTAAAGAGTCAACTTCCAGTTGACTTTTCCAAAACAAGTTTCCTTCTAAGAGGCTAAGTGCCTCATTCCCAATTAAAACCAATTCAATTCTATCCGATCAACTCAAATATCGGTATTGAAACATAAGGCAACACAATATGGGAAAAACAGGGCGGTACTCATGTGACAACGAGCCAGGTCATCACAAAAATACTGCTAGTACTTTGCTTGCAGCCATAGATTATTCTGAAGATGAATTTTTAGAAAAACTCCAATATTTTATCACCCAAAAGTTTTTAATAAAAATAACTCTTTTAATAGATTACAATTTCAAAAAAGAGTTTATTGTTTATTTGACAGTGGAGCAGATTTAAATTGTATAAAAGAAGGGGTAATACCCTCTAGATATTTCATAAGACCACTCATCGTTTAAAAAATTCTAGTGGTAATTCAATGGGTATTTCATATAAATTACCTAAAGCTTATATTTGCCAACAGGATATATGTATTCCTGAAAGTTTTGTTTTGGTAAAATATATCGACAGGGGTGTTATACTTGGTGTCCCATATTTTATCAAATTAATGCCTTTCTGGATACGAAATGTTTTACCGGCACTTATGGTGGTAAGAGTATCACTTTTGAGTTTATAACTCAGCCTGTCCAACGTTTTCTAAACAAGAATATTTCTAATAATATTTCTTCAAAAGAAAATCAAATTGAGTTTTTGAAAAATAAAATTTGTTCTATTACAGTTGATCAGGATTTAAAAAATCCTAAGCTAGTTGAGAAAATAAACTTTCTCAAAAACCAGTTTTCTACTTCTATTTGTGGTGACCACCCAAATCAATTTTGGAGCAGAAAAAAACATATCATAAATCTTCCTTATGAAGGAGATTTTTCGGAGGATAATATTCCTACCAAGGCCAGACCTTGCCAAATGAACTCTGAATATTTTGGACTTGTGCAAAAAGGAAATTGATTCCTTACATCAAAAGGGTTTAATTAGACCCTCCAAGTCCAAATGGTCTTGTACTGCTTTTTATGTGAACAAGCATGCTGAACAGGAACGAGGAGTTCCTACATTAGTTATTAATTATAAACCTCTCAATAAGGTTTTAAAATGGATTAGATATCCTATTCCTAATAAAAAGGATTTACTTGATAGGTTACATAATGCCATTATATTTTCAAAATTTGATTTAAAATTAGGTTATTGGCAAATTCAGATATCTGAATCAGATAGATATAAGACTACTTTAATGTACCAATGGGCCAATACAAATGGAATGTTATACCTTTTGGTTTGAAAAATGCTCCCTCTGAATTTCAAAAAATTATGAATGATATCTTTCTTCCTTATACGGATTTCATAATTGTTTATATTGATGACATTCTAGTATTTTCAAAAAATATAGAATCTCATTTTAAGCATTTAGGTTTATTTAAGAAAATTATTATTCAAAATGGTTTAGTAATATCAAAACAAAAAATGATGATTTTCCAAACTTCTATTAGATTTTTGGGTCATAACATTGAAAAGGGTAGGATCATTCCTATCAATAGGTGTATTGAATTTGCTTCTAAATTTCCTGATATAATTACTGATAAAACCCAGCTCCAACGATTTATGGGAAGTCTGAATTATATTTCTCCTTTTATAAAGGACCTTGCTCAGGATACTGCTCTTCTTTATGATAGATTAAAGAAGAACCCCAAAGCCTGGACTGATAGTCATGCTGAATCAGTCAAAAGAATTAAACAAAAGATTCATAACCTCCAGACTGGCCCAACATCGAACTCATGGGATCACGTCTCGCCCCTTGATCGGGGAATCACAAGCCATCAAGGCACATACAATACTGAGCGCTCATATATGCATACAGACGTGTGGAAGGAATGTCAAGAGTTATATCTCAAGCTGAATCAAGTACGCACGATAAGAATTCCAAGAAAGTGAAGCTTTTCTAAAGTTCTGCAGCCTCTCGAGGATAAATACAGATGTCTCAGTACCGATCTACGAGACTCTACCAAACCTGCTCATGACTCGTGAGACATAGTAACCTAGGCTCTGAATCCAACTTGTCATGACCCAAATTCCCAAACCCGGTTGTGATGGCGCCTCTCGTGAAGACAAGGCCAGCCAACAGAAAAATAGTGCCCCTTTTTAACAATTAATAAACATAAATGAATGAATAATACGACTTAATGGCATTAATAGCCAACATTTACCACCCAACACAACCCGATCGGGGTGTCACAAGTCACGAGAATCTAAAGAAGCCTGAACACAACTACAGAGTCTGTAAATTTACATGAATCAAATTTAAAAT
>MU707219.1:0-47371 GCA_026770625.1 Nicotiana glauca
GCAAAACTACTTTTATTTTGATTTTTTTTTTTTTTGGGAATAATTCTCATATAGGGCAAAAATCACGTGCTCACAATTCTTCCATGCTTATTTGATGATTTCTATATACTGTAAAGAGCATGAGACAGAGATTATGATTACTAAACTCTGTGGAGCAATGACTCGAGTTGTATTATGTATTGAGAAGGTATATAATATGAAATGACTCTTTGGAGCGATGGCTCAGATGTTAAAGTGAATTATAAGTGAGAAGTGTAAGAAAGAGAAAGAGTTGATGATTACTCCTTTGCCGGGACATGTTACTATTTTTGTTCATTTACCTCCCTTGCCGGAAATTTAGTTGTGTTGTTATTTTCCCTTGCCGGGACATTGAATTTATTGATATTGTTCCCTTGTTGGGATTTAATTGCTTTGTTGTATTCCCTTGCTGGGATATTCTTTCCTTGTTTGTTTACTTCTTGCCCCGTATTTGTGACTGTTGTTTGGATAAGAAAGTATGATATTGGTGGAGCAGGTTGCATGCCGCAACAATGATATTTGAGGATCGGGTTGCACGCCGCAACAATGACATTTAAGGATCGAGTTGCACGCCGCAACAACGATATTTGAGGATCGGGTTGTACGCCGCAACAATGATATTTGAGGATCGGGTTGCACGCTACAATAATGATATTTGAGGATCGGGTTGCACGCCACAACAATGATATCTGAGGATCAGGTTGCACGCCGCAACAATGATATTTGAGGACTGGGTTGCATGCTGCAATGGTGGTTGACGCCAGTGTGTTTTATTTGAAATATTCGTGTTCTTGTATCGCTATAAACTCTTTGGTTGTTTCTATATTATATTGTGATTTCCTAATTATAATTGTTGCCTCCCCACTACATGATTCCTATTCTGTTTGTTTACTGTTTACTTTCTGTGTTTTCTTTCCGTTGTATGTATATATTTGAACTGTACAGGTTTATCAGGTAGTCTGGTCCTAGCCTCGTCCCTACTTTGCCGGGGTTAGGCCAGGAACTTACTAGCACACGGGGTCGGTATTGCTGATGCTATACTCTGTGCATCTTTTTGCATAGATCCAGGTGTTGGAGCAGCATTTAAGTAGCAGTAGCATTTTGGGAGCGAGCTTAAAGTCCAGGGACATTCGAGGTAGCCTTGCTGACGTCCGCAGGCCCGGAGTCCTTTCTATTTCATCCAGTTTGTTACCATTGTACCGTAGCAGACTGTTCTACGCTTCATTCAAACCTTGTATTTAGTATTCTCTAGACGGCCGTGAGTATTGTGACACTAGTTTTGGGTAGATAATTTTTTAAACTTCCGCATTTCTTTTAGTAAATTATATTTAAGACTTCCACTTTATTGTTAAATGCCTTATTGTTGTTAATATTATCGATGTTCGCTAAAGAGGTATTTGATAATTGGCTTACCTAGCTCCTATTAGTAGGCGCCATCACGACTCCCTATAGTGGGAAATCCGGGTCGTGACAATCACCCTTCATGCTTTACAATCTTCCTCACCCAAACTACAAACACAAACAATAAGGGCAAGGAATAAATGAAGCATAATAAAATCCCGGCAAGGGAACAATATCAAAATAATAACATCCCTGCGAGGGAACAATATTAAAAGCAACAACGTCCCGGCAAGGGATCAGTACCATAATCTTTTTCTCATTTTCACATTTAATTTTGTAAAACACTTTACCACTTGAGGCAACGCTCTTCAATATACAATTACCAATATCTTTTTTCCACAACCTTTGCTCAACATTAGCAACCACCACATTAAACATGAATAGTACAAACGAAGTCACATTAATCATAACATAAGACTCACGGGCATGCTTGACACCAACGTATAGATACTCGTCACCATGCCTATACATTGTGCTTAACAAATATCACGGAGAAAATAAGCGACAACTCCTAATTCCTCAAGCTAAGATTACACTAAACACTTACCTCGATGCCTCGAACACAGTTCAAGCCTCAACTATCACTTTACCTTTTAGTTCCACTGCCAATTCGCTCGTATCTAGCCACAAGTTACTTAATATATCAATAAGTGCTAAATGAATCAATTCTAATGCATGAAAATAAGTTTTCTAAAGTTTTTCCTAAAAACGCAAAAGTCGACCCCGAGCTCACATGGTCAAAACCCGATTACCCATTCGCTCATGAACTCAAATATATAATTTATTTTGAAATTAGACCTTAAATCGAGGTCCAAATCCCCACATTTTGAAAAACCTAGGTTCTACCCAAAAC
Source organism: Nicotiana glauca (assembly GCA_026770625.1). Classification (NCBI taxonomy): domain Eukaryota; kingdom Viridiplantae; phylum Streptophyta; class Magnoliopsida; order Solanales; family Solanaceae; genus Nicotiana; species Nicotiana glauca. The sequence goes on from MU707219.1 coordinate 2,273, forward strand.
ACCCAATTTCCCCCATGAAACCCTTTGATTTTGAGTTGAAATCATATGAAAAGATGTTAAAGATAAACAAGTTAGAAATAACTTACAATCGATTTGGAGAAGAAATTGCCTTTGAAAAATTGCCCTAGAGTGTTTTGTTTTGAAAAGATATGAAAAATGGTTAAAAATGCGTCTAAGTGTAAATTTACAGGTCTCTGATATCGCAATTGCAACCAGGGTTTGCACAGAAAGACTTTCGCATTTGCGACCCAATTAGCTTTCCTCTCATCTTCGCATTTTCGAGAGACCATTCGCAAAGAAAAAATCACATTTGCAAGAAAATAGTCGCATTTGCGACTAAGGCTGCCCGGGTCCATTCTTCACATTTGTGAGGATTTGTCGCATTTGCGAGATCGCATTTTCTGAAGCCTGCAGACCTGATCATACCAGCTGAAAACCTACAATTTTCCCGAGTCTATTTGCTCAAAATGTTGACCTAAGTTAACTTAAATTTATTTTAAAGGCAAAATTCATCATTTTCCATAGTTTTACATATAATAGCTTTTCATCTTTTTCCATAGTTTTACATATAATAGCTTTTCGGCTGCACGTCCGGACTGCGTACTGAAATCAAGGTGGGGTAAAAGGAGGTTTTTAGGCCTCAGAACACTGAATTTGTTTCTAAAACAAGTGATGACTTCTTGGGTCATCACATCCTCCACCTCTAAAATAATTGTTCGTCCTCGAACGGATATTAGAAGGAAGAACCCGAGTTGGGAAAAAGATGGAGATAACAGCTCCGCATATCAGACTCGGACACCCAAGTAGATGCCTCAACAGGCTGACCTCTCCACTGAACATAAACAGATGGGAAACTCTTTGATCTCAACTAACGAACATACCGGTCTAGAATAGCTACCGACTCCTCCTCATAGCACAAATCCTTGTCCAACTAGACAATGCTGAAGTCTAACATATGGGATGGATCGTAGTGATACCTCCAAAGCATGGACATGTGAATCACTAGGTGCACGACTGATAAGCTCGGCAGTAATGCATGTCTGTGAGCCACCTCTCTCACTCGATCAGGAATCTCAAACATGCCAATGGACCTAGAGCTAAGCTTGCCCTTCTTTCCAAATCTCATCACGTCCTTCATAGGCGACACCTGAAGCAATACACGCTTACCAACCATGAATGCCAAATCACGAACCTTACGGTTGGCATAATTCTTTTGCCTGGATCGAGCTGTACGAAGACTATCTTGAATGATCTTGACCTTATCCAAGGAATCTTGTACTAGATCAGTACCCAAAAACCGAGTCTCCCCCGGCTCAAACCATCCAACCGGCGACTGACACCGCCTACCATATAAAGCCTTATAAGGAGCCATCTGAATACTCGACTGGTAGCTGTTGTTGTAGACAAACTCTGCTAAAGGCAATAACTGATCCCACGAGTCTCCAAAGTCCATGACACAAGCTCAGAGCATATCCTCCAAAATTTGAATAGTCCGCTCAGATTGCCCGTCCGTCTGAGGATGAAATACTGTGCTCAACTCAAACTATGTGCCCAACTCTCAGTGAACTACTTTTCGAAAATGTAAGGTAAACTACGTACCTCGATCCGCAATGATAGACACGGGCACACCATGAAGAAGAATAATCTCTCAAATATAGATCTCATCTAACCTCTCGGAAGAATAGGAGACTGCCACATGAATGAAATGTGTTGACTTGGTCAGCCTATCAACAATAACCCACACTGCATCGAACTTCATCTGAGTATGTGGGAGTCTAACAATGAAGTCCATAGTGATACGCTCCCACTCCCACTCAGGAATCTCAATCTTCTAGACAAAACCACCAGGCCCTTAATGCTCATACTTAACATGTTGTCAATTTAAACACCGAGCCACATACGCAAAAATGTCCTTCTTCATTCTCCTCTATCAATAATGCTACCACAAATCCTGATTAATCTTGGCGGTGCCCGGATGAATAGAGTACCTAGAACTACATGCCTCCTCTAGAATCAAGTCCCGAAGTCCATCTATATTAGGCACACAAATACGACCCTGCATCCTCAAAACTCCATCATCTCCTAGTGTGACCTGCTTGGTATCTCCGTGTTGCACTGTGTCTCTGAGGACACATAAATGAGGATCATCATACTGCCAACCTCGGATATGCTCCAATAAAGAAGAATGACCGATTTTGCAAGATAACACACGGCTGGGCTCAGAAACATCCAACCTCACAAACTGATTGGCCAAAGCCTGAACATCCAAAGCAAGCTGTCTCTCACTGACCAAAATATAAGCAAGACTGCCCATACTGACTGACTTCCTACTCAAAGCATCGGCCACTATATTGGCCTTTCGCGGATGATATAAGATGGTAATATCATATTCTTTCAACAGCTTTAACCACCTTCTTTGCCTCAAGTTTAGCTCCTTCTGCTTGAACAAGTAGTACAGACTCTTGTGATCCATGAACACCTCATATGCCATGCCATACAAATAATGCCTCCAAATCTTCAACGTGCGTAAAATGGGTGCTAACTCCAAATCATGAACCGAATATTTCTTCTCATAAATCTTAAACTACCGCGAAGCATAGGCAATGACCTTGCCATCCTGCATCAATACCACACCAAGTCTAATATGAGATGCATCACAATAAACGGTGTTAGGCCCTGGAACTGTAGGCAAAACCAACATTGGTGCCGTAGTCAAAGCTGTCTTGAGCTTCTGAAAGCTCGCCTCACACTCATCTGACCATCTGAACTGGGCACCCTTTTGGGTCAACTTGGTCATCGGGGCTGCAATAGATGAAAATCCCTCCACGAACCGATGATAATAGCCTGCCAAACCTTAGAAACTCCGGATCTCTGTAGCTGATGTTGGTCGAGGCTAGTTCTTGACTGCCTCTATCTTCTTTGGATCTACCTGAATACCCTCTGCTGAAACCATTTGACCTAAGAAAGCAACTGAACTTAACCATAACTCACACTTTGAAAACTTAGCATACAGCTGACTGTCCCTTAGAGTCTGAAGAACCATTCTCAGATGCTACTCATGCTCCTCCTGACTGCGGGAATAAATCAAAATAACTTCAATGAAAACTATCACGAACGAATCCAAGTAAGGCTTGAACACTCGGTTCATCATATCCATGAAAGCTGCTAGGGCATTCGTCTGTTCGAACGACATCACCAAGAGCTCATGAGAATGCCCATAGCGAGTGCAGAAAGCTGTTTTAGGGATATAGGACGCCCTAATCCTCAACTGATGGTAGCTAGATCTCAAGTCGATCTTAGGAAACACTTGGGCACCCTGAAGCTGGTCGAACAAATCATCAATCCTTGGCAATGCGCACTTATTTTTGATTGTGACCTTGTTTAATTGTCGGTAATCTATACAGATTCTCATCGATCCATCCTTCTTCTTGACAAATAACACCGGCGTACCCCATGGCGAGACACTGAGACTAATAAAGCCCTTATCAAGCAAGTCTTGCAACTGCTACTTCAACTCTATCAAATTAGGCAGAGCCATACAATATGGAGGAATACAAATAGGCTGAGTGTCGGGAGCCAGATCGATGCAAAAATCAATATCCCTGTCGGGTGGCATACCTGGCAGGTCTGAAGAAAATACCTCAGGAAACTCACGGACAATGAGCACAGAATCAATAGAAGGAACCTCGGCACTAGAATCGCGAACATATGCCAAATAGGCCAAACATCCATTATCAATCATTCTCTGAGCCTTCATATATGATATAAAGCTACGGGTAGAATGACCATGAGTCCCTCTCCACTATAAACGAGGTAGACCCGGTAAGGCTAAGGTCACCGTCTTGGCATGACAATCAAAAATGGCGTGGTAAGGTGATAACCAGTCCATCCCTAATATGATATCAAAATCAACCATGTTTAACAGTAATAAGTGTACTTGGGTATCAAGACCCCCCAATCACAACCACGTAAGAGCGATGAACACGATCTACCACAGTAAAATCACCCACCGGGGTGGACACATAAACAGGAGCGCTCAGAGAATCACTAGGCATGACCAGATACAACGCAAAATAAGATGACACATAAGAGTATGTAGATCCTAGATCAAAAAGCACTGAAGCATCCGTACTACAAACTAGAACCATACCTGAAATAATTGCATTGGAAGCCTCAGCCTCTGGCCTGGCTGGAAAAGCATAAAATTAGGGCTAGGCTCTACCACCCTGGACTACATCTCTAGGGCGGCCTGCTTCTGCTGGCCTCCACCTCTAGCAGTCTGAGCTCTACCTCTAGCACCTCTCTACCTCGACCTCTAGCACCTCTTCCTCCACCTATGGCTGGCTAGGCATGCTGCGGAAAACTTGATGCCTAAATCATGACATAGGAACCCGGATGCTGAGTGATGCTCGATGGTTGAGGACAAAATCTAGCATTGTGACCCATATCACCATAAGTATAACAAGTCCTTGACGGCTAAGACTGCTGACCATGATGACCTGAATGGCCACCCGAAAAACTGTAGAGCATCGGTGCACTGATTGGAGCTGGTGGTGCACTGTAGGACTGTTGATCAAAATACTATATGTGAGAACCACAGCCACCTGAAGCACCGCGATAAACCTGAAGTACCAACTGAAAAGGCCTAGGAGGATGGCCTCTACCATACGAATCCCTGCCTCCAGACGAGGCGCCACTGAAACTGCCTGAATAACGAGGTTTCTTGTCAGACCCCTGACCACCTCCCTGTGATAAAACCATCTCAACCCTCCTGTCCACATTGGCCGCCTCTTGGAAAGAAATCTCACTCCCTATCTCCTTAGCCATATGGAGTCTAATAGGATGGATAAGACACTCAATGAACCTCATCAGTCTCTCTCTCAGTGGGATGTATAAGTAGGGCATGACGGGCCAACTCGATAAACCTGGTCTCGTACTAAGTAATAGCCATGGAACCCTGCTGGAGGTGCTCAAACTACCTCTAATAGATCTCTCTCTAAGTAACTGGAAGAAACTTCTCCAAGAATAGCTGAGTAAACTGCTCCCAAATCAAAGCTGGTGATCCGGCTGGTCTAGCCAAACAGTAATTTCTCAACCAAGTCTTGGCGGATCCAGATAAGTGAAAAGTAGAAAAATCGACCCCATTAGTCTCCACTATCCCCATGTTCTAGAGAACCCCGTGATAATTATCTAGATAATCCTGGGGATCCTCAGAAGATGCACCGCTAAAAGTGGCAGTTAAGAGCTTGGTAAAACTATCCAATATTCATAAGGCATCGGTAGTCGTAGCTGCTCCTTCACCGGTTTGGGCTACCATACTCGGTTGAACTGCTCCAACTAGCTGAGTTGTTGGAATCTGAAACTGGGGAGCCACGTGCTCTGGAGTGCGAGTAGAAGGATCCGGGCCCCTCCTCCAGCCTAAGAAACGGCTGATTCTACATGAAGAAAGCCTGCCTGAGTGACACTCTCCATGAGGACAACTAGATGGATCAAAGCATCCTAAAGTACTGGAGTAGCAATGAACCCCTCTGGGACCTGAGCTGGGCCCACCAGAGTTGTCTGGGCTGGAATCTCCTCGTCAAACTCAACTTGAGGCTCCGTCATTGGTGCCTCTACTCGGGTTGGGCTCTGCCCTTACCTCGGCCTCAAACACAGCCTCAACCTCGCCCTCTGCCCCTCATGGGAGCTGTTGCTGGGGGCTCGGGCTACTGATTGGCAGATGAGGAAGCGTGTGTTCTTGGCATCTGCAAAAGAATAGCATGGAAATTCAATTAGCAATGAGAAACCAAACCGTAGGACAGGAAAGAATAGATGTGAAATTTTTCCTAACTCGGTAGCCTCTAGGAGATAAATAAAGACGTCTCCATACCAATCCCTCAGACTCTACTAAGCTTGTCTGTGAATTTGTGAGACCTATATAACTTAGAGCTCTAATACCAACTTGTCACAACCTGAATTTTTTACCCTTGGGAGTCGTGATGGCGCCTACCGGTGAAAGCTAGGCAAGCCAATTACTGAATTATTTTCCTAGTTTTCATTTTCAAATTCGTTAATAGCTACCGGTCAACAGTTAATAATCAACCAAATTTAACAAGCGGAAGATTCTATCTCAAGTTTTTATAATCCTGCTAAAACCATTCCATAGCAAATGTACCCAAGATTTGGTGTAAGAACTTCACAGACTGTCTAAGAATACTACAAATAAAGGTCTGAAAGAAATAAGAAAATATTGTCTCTTGGATTACATAAAAAAATAAGAATAATAGATAGAGGGAGACGCCAAGGCCTGCGGACGCCTGCAGAACTACCTCGGGTCGCTTGATGAACAAGAAGAAAAAATCTCATTACGGCCTGAAATCTATAGCACTGGGATTTGCACAGAAGAGTGTAGAGTGTAGTATCAACACAACCGACGCCATGTGCTGGTAAGTGCCTAACCTAACCTCGCGAAGTAGTAACGAGGCTAGGACCAGACTACCAAATAAATCTGTGCAGATATATAATGTACAACAAAAATATACAGTCAAAGATGGGAGGGGGAAACATGCTACGGGGAAAATATCAGATGGCAACAGGAGAATAGCAGGTAAATATAGGGAACACCAGAGTTCAACTATCAACAAGAATTAGAATTCAAACGAGTGCACGGCATCACCCTTTGTTCTTTTACTCTCATCCTCACAAAACAAAATCAATATAAACTACACGGCATCACCCTTCATACTTTTAATCTCATCCTTACCATGAAATCAATATAATCGGCACGGAATGGTAAATCCTGCAGCACGACATTACCCTTCGTGTTTTACACTTATTCTCACAAAATAATATACGACATCACCCTTCGTGCTTTAACACTCTCTCACCAAAATAATACACAGCATCACCCTTCGTGCTTTACACTCTTCATCACCCAAACAACAAACACAAACAATAAGGGAAAGGAATAAATGAATCATAATAAAATACCAACAAGGAAACAATATCAAAACAACAACATCCCGGCAAGGGAACAACATTAAAAGCAACAACTTCCCGGTAAGGGATCAATACCATAACCCTTTTCTCATTTTCACATTTACTTCCACAAATCACTTTACCACTAGACGAATGCTCTTTAATATACAATTACCAATATTTTTTTCCACAACCTTTGCTAAACAATAGCAACCACCACATTAAATATGAATAGTACAAATGGAGTCACATTAATCATGACATAAGACTCACGACCATGCTTGACACCAACGCATAGATATACGTCACCATGCCTATACATCGTACTCAACAAATATCACATAAAAAATAAGACACAACTCCTAATTTCTCAAGCTAAGGTTAGACCAAACACTTACCTCGATGCCTCGCACACAATTCAAGCCTCAACTATCGCTTTACCTCTTGGTTCCACTACCAATTCGCTCGTATCTAGCCACAAGTTACTTAATTATATCAATAGTTCCAAATGAATCAATTCTAATGCATAAAAATAAGTTCTCTACATTTTTTCCCAAAAAGTCAAAAATCGATCTCGGGCCCACATGTTTAAAACCCGATTACTCATTTGCTCATGAACTCAAATATATAATTTATTTTGAAATCCGACCTCAAATCGAGGTCCAAATTCCCAGAATCTAGAAGACCTAGGATCTACCCAAAACACCCAATTTCCCCATTAAAACCTTCGATTTTGAGTTGAAATCGTGTGAAAAGATGTTAAAGATTGAAGAAAACAAGTTTGAAATAACTTACAATCGATTTGGAGAATAAATTGCCTTTGAAAATTCGCCTTAGAGGGTTTTGGTTTTGAAAAGATATGAAAAATGGTTTAAAATGCGTCTAAGTGTGAATTTACAGGTCTCTGATGTCACAATTGCGACCTGGGTTCGCAACTGCGAACCCCTCAGAAAATTGGGACTTTCGCATTTGCGACCCAATCAGCTTTCCGGTCATCTTTGCATTTGCGATAGACCATTTGCAAATGCGAAGAAAATAGTCGCATTTGCGACTAAGGCTGCCCAGATCCATTCTTCGCATTTGCGAGGATTTGCTGCATTTGCGACACAGGCTTCGCATTTGCGAAGCCTATAGACTTGGTCTTACCATCTGGAAACCTGCAATTTTTCCGAGTCCATATTTCACACCGTGACCTATCCAAAACTCACCCGAGCCCTCGGAGCTCCAAACCAAACGTGCACACCAACCCAAGAACATTATACAAACTTAGTCGTGCATTCAAATTACCAAAATAACATCATCAAAATTATGAAATCACTTAACAATATTAAATTTTTCATTTTTTCTCAAATAAAGTCCGATTCACGTCGATTCAAGTTTGTTTCTTACCAAATTTTACAGACTCAACTTAAATCACATATAAGACATGTACCGGGCTCCCAAACCAAGATACGGACCCGATACCATCAAATTTCAAACACGCTTCATTTTCAAAAACTCATATATTTTTCAGAAAATAATTTTCTTTAAAAATTTATTTCTTGGTATTGAGACCTCAAAATCCAGTTTTGGGCATACACCCAAGTCCCATATTTTTTTAAGAACCTCCAGGGATCGTCAGAACACGGATATGGGTCCGTTTGCGTAAAATATTGACCGAAATTAACTTAAATTCATTTAAAGACAAAAGTAATTATTTTTCACAGTTTTTCATATAATGGCTTTCCGGCTGCGCGCCCGGACTGCATACGCAAATCGAGGTGAGGTAAAAAGGAGATTTTTAGGCCTCGAAATACTGAATTTATTTCTAAAACAAGTGATGACTTTTTGGGTCATCATATCTATTGTTGAAAAGTTTCGGGAAAAAAAAAATCACAGGTTTACAAACATATTCATATTTTGATAATTTCGATAAAAAAATTGAATTTTCACTAATATACTTGAAAAACATACCTATTTGTCTAGAACTGTGAACGGTTGAGCATCTTATATCTTAGTATGTTTCTTGTACCATTATTATTAATTTGTTACGAATTGTTGTTGTCTTTGGTATTGGACTCTGACCTCTGTTTTAACTCATCACTGCTTTCAGTGTAAGGTTAGGCTTGTTACTTATTAAGTACATGGGGTCGATTGTACTCATACTATACTTATTCACTTTGCGTGTAAATTTGGATATTGATGTTGCTGTGTATGACGGGAGCTAGAATTAATAAGAATCTGCATTCCGGTTATAGCTGTCTCTTATTCATGGTAGCTCTAGACTTATGAAAATTCTATTTATGTATAATTTAGACAGATGACGTATTTATTTTATACTAGTTTTGTAAACACTAAATCTTAGAAGTTCATGATTTATTCTACCAGTCCTTGGAAAATTCTTGTATAAAAGCAATTGTATTATCATTTCTTTTCTTGATAAATCTCGTCAATTTAGATAGTTCTTAATTGGCTTACCTAGCAGGTTAGGTTAGGTGCCATCACGACTAATTGTATTTTGGGTCGTGACATATCCACTTAGAAAAATTGATAACCAATGAATAAATATTGACTTTAACTTTAACATTTGTAAAATCTGAAAGTGGGAGTTTTGTAGGTCTGAAAGACTAGGAATTCTCCCAAAAGCGATTATATTTGAGAAGTCATGGATAATATGGATATCCATATTACCCATCGTTTAACCTATTTTTTATTCGTAGTAAATATGAATCAGAATGAATAATTTATTCATTTTTATATTACTCATGCATCGTCAAACTAAATGGCAGCACTGAAGGAAAATATTTTATTTATAAATTTATGAATGATATCATCAATTCTTTATTTCCTCCACACATAAAATAAGATAATAATACTCCAAATTATAATAGTATGAAACCAATTTTAACTAGAAACGGGAAAGCATATTTCTATAGTATTAATTATGACTACAAATTCTATTTAGACATGAATTAAATAATTTTACAAATACCAAATCCTAAATAATTTATATATCATACTACAACTTTGAATTTATTTTCCAATAACCACACTTGAATAATTGCACCGCAGAAATGGCATGTCTTGACCTTCTTTGATAATTGTATTGCTATTGCTACAATGATTAAAGTTTTATGGGCCGGGGACTGTGAAAACGTGGGTGTGCAGTGTCCTATAGTTCTGTGCTCCCATGATATGCTGCTAGTTAGGTTCATATAGCTATATGGCTATTAATTACCTGACTCCTTAACTTGTTGTAATCTGTTATTTGTTTTTATCGTAATTTAGGTGTTACACGTTTTATTTTTAATATGTCTCCAAAATATTAAGGAGTATATGTTGAAATTAAAAAATAGTTAACTTTAAATTTGCAGTGCTACAAATTAAATGAGATTATTAAAAGTAACACAAGTTTTATGATTTATATTAAAAATTATAAGTATTTAAAACATGTTTTTATTTCTTTAACTTTATGTCAATTAAAAACTATCACGTAAACTGAGATGAGAATAATAGGTGCAAAATACCCTTACTATAATGATTGTTGTTTATAAGTACTGAAGGAATAATGAGCATGGGGTCTTTGCTTAGCCACTGATCAGGCTTTGCATTATTGATTCAACTGCTGCTTTTCAAGTGGATGGATTAGAGCGGTCAATATTGGCCGGGCCGGGCTAGCCCAGCCCAGTCCACATGGGCTTTAGCAATTGATAGGCTGGGCTAGGCTAGCCCACCATTTTGATAGACCTTATAATGGTCAGCCCACCCTAGCCCTATGTGGGCTGCGGGCCCCCACGGGCCGGCCCATTATTTTTAAAAATATAATTTTATATTTTTTCTTTAAGTTCTGACCTAAAAAAAGATATGTATTTATATTATTTAAAATAAAATATTATAGCAATAAGCTTCTTTATAAGTTTAACANAGACAGGACTATATTTCATTCACTAAAAGTCAAAACTAAAACAAACTATTCAAGAGAATGTTCATGATGCTTATGAGATATCCAACACATCATCTTCATCAAACACATTTGAATCCGCTTGTGATAAGGTTGTCTTAACATCTTCACTTACATCTACAATTCATATGCAATATCAATGAGTTAAATATGAAAAGTAATTAAATTTTAAAATTTAATAATATTTAAATTCACATAAAAAATATTACCAGTTTGAGTTCGGAAAAATCTGTGCAGCCAATTTGAAGTAGTAATAAGTGTTTGGACATTTTCATAATAAATGCAACTTCTGTACTTTGTAAGAACACGCCACAAATGCTAAATATTGATTCCGATGGTACAATGGTAAAAAGAATGCTAAGTACATCACGCACCATCATTGAAAGATCGGGATATTTTCTAGAATGGTCCTTCCAATACATGACAACATCACCTCTTGAAACTTCTCATGATCAAGTTTTGGTTCATTTTAGTAAAGATCCAATTCTGACTTTCCATATCTAAGGGCAGTATACTTTTTATTTTTTTATATATTTTAAATAAATATTTTATTAGGCTCACGGGCCGGCCCGACTCGGCCTCAGTCAAGCCTCGCGGGCCACAGGCTTACTCGGGCCGGGCTTAAAAGCCTCGTTTTTAAACGGGCTCTAAAAATTCTAGCCCAGCCTTGCTAAATCACGGGTTGGGATGGGCTGACCCAACGGGCCAAGCCCATATTGACGGCTCTAGGATGGATACGTTCATATTCTAGAAATAAAAGGAATTATATAGTAATCCGAAACATAAGGTGTAGCTAGGCTATAACCGATTAATTTACTTTGATAGTACAAAAAGAAAAATCAACATATAATTATTATAAGTTAAATCCCTTGGCAATTCCCTCATTCAGGATTGAAACCTAGCACTGTCGTAGTATTTTTACAGATGAACATAACGTATACAATATTTAGTATAATAATTGATTATTGTTTATACAATATTTTCAAACATGTAACAGGGAGGAGTTTTGCCATCTTGCATTTGGAAAACCCACCCACATGTTAGTACATAATTGTGTGACTCATAAATGTTACTAGACAAAAAAGATTGCATCTCTCACCTAACGTAGAAAGCATAATAATAACAAAAAACGTTCTTAATTGTAATTAATTGAGCACATGTTTAGTCTTAACACAAGATTTAAGTAGGTAGGTTTTCCCATCCCCCACCTTCACGCGTTTCACATTCGGATGTTGATGTATTGGACCCTCAAATCATTGAATTAATACGACAAGCACAAGAGAAAGGTGAATTGTGGGCGTTTTCTAAACAGAGAAAAATTCACCACTAGCTACTTTGACTCGAACTTTTACCCAAATAACCCGTTATATTTACTATTTACTTTTACTAGTCAGCATACAAACATTATATAGTTATACATATATTATATATAAATTATATAATCGCTAGTTATTATTAATTTAAGCGATTAAGTGAATAATATTTGAATTAATTCTTCAATAAGTTACCGGACCCTACTCATTTACATAGTATTCCCGCTATAATTACATGGCAACTTCAATGGCGCCTAGTGTAGATTTTAAACTTGACCATTCAACCATACCCATTTCAAATCAACTCTAAATAAAATCAAAGCTTCATACTGAAATTCTTACAAGTATTTGCAACAATTTATACTAATACCTATATGTATCCAAAGTCCAAACGATATTAGACTTTCATTTCCTAAATCCGAGCTTCAAAGCTTCTTCAGTGACAGACTAAAATTTGTTTTTCTTCAATTATTAGTCAGAAAATTCGCACTACAATCACGATTTTAGCTTTGCACTATAGCATCCAAATCACGAGTTTAGCTTTGCTATCTAAATTAGTAGTGAGAATTCTTTATTATCACGACCTGAAATTTTCACTGTCGGGACCGTAATGGCGCCTAACATTTCACTTGTTAGGCAAACTAATGTTAGAACAATTTTTTTTTTAACAGTTTAAATGGTAACATTAATAAAGAATTGAAATAACTGAAATATTCTAAGTATAAATGCGGAAGCTAAACCAGCCAAACATCTATTACAAATCCCTGAACCTGGTGTCACAGGTGCACGAGTTTCTAGAGTAATACATACAAGGGTCTGATATAAGTACAAAGCTGTTTGAATGAAAATATACAGCTAAATAGAAAGAGGACGGGGACTCCAAGAGCTGCGGGTGCTGAACAGCCGTACCTCAAATCTCTGCAAATGTCAGATCCAAGCATGCTAATAACTGCTACTGGGACCGATTTTAAAATCTACACAATATGCAGAGTTTACTATCATGGTCATGTGGTACCTTGTATGACACTAGTCCATAAATATCAAGTATTTTAGTTCGGGCCGTATTTTATCCCAAATTGTCAAACTTCGACGAAAATTCATTTTCTTAGATTTGCTTACTCTCTCACCTTCACGAATTTACTCATCATTTATTTGAATTAGCCTAATACTTATAATCTCCAAATAATCTTGTCTTTCATCTGAGATCAATTATCTCACGACAATTTCACGTATAATACTATATGTTATAACATCATTGTAATATAATACTGCGGAGCATAACGTTATCGTAACGTAATACTGTAGCGTGTAAAATGATCGTAATATAATACTATAGGGCACAACATCATCGTAATATAATACTGCAGGACATAACGTCGATGAAATACTGCGGGGCGTAACATCATCTCCTAATGGCATATTTTCATGAAGAGGATCATTGTTGTTGATAGCCATTGTATCCCTACAATAGCTTCAAAAAAAGATAAGTAACTTTGAAGGAAAAGAAGACAAATTGTACACAAAACCAAATATATAGATAAATCCATTTTTAGTTCCTGGGTAACGGCACCAAAAATTGTTGATGCCCAAACTTACACCACTAACTGGGATTGTGAGGTAGTCGATGCAATTATAAATACCCAATGCGAGTCATGGTTGATTCCACAAAGAGCTATATGTGGTATTAGGTATATACCTAGTTCAGTGTATGATGTGCTCGAGATTGTACTTCCACATATTTAGTAGTTTCTTTCTACTACTAATGATTATGCTAATATTTACAATTGAAAAGCTAAGAGAACGATATTTTTGGTGTTGTTGTTTTTCAAGTTTATAATAAAATCTAGAGTCTTGACCTCCACTTAGGTGGTTACTATCACGACCCTAGTTCACCAATTATGAACACGTCATGACGGCACCTAGTCTTCACGACCAGGTAAGCCTAACACATCGCGGAAGTAACAACATTTGCGAAATTAATAATCAAAAGCTAAATAACATGAGTAATGTATACAGTTGCCGCCTGGCACATACACTTTAATACTTTAAATTCTGAAACCATCCCAAAGACTCGGAAACCCACGGCCAACACATACTAAGAATAATATATAACACTGCTCTAATCATCCGAAAAGTATATAACAAGGAAGAACAGAATAGCATCTAGCTAACTAAAGGGTAGAGTGAGAGGGAGACTCTCCGGTCTGCGGACGCGGAAGATATACCTCAAGTCTCCGAAATGCTCCCTGTAGCTACTGATAATGCGCCTGCGTAGAGGTACCTGGATCTGCACATGAAAAATATGCGCAGAATAGGCGTGAGTACACCATAACGATACTCAGTAAGTGCCAAGCCTAACCTCGGTTGGGTAGTGACGAGGAAAGGTCACGGTCCTACTGAGGCAAAAATAATATAGCAGCAAAATATTAACAGTGTAGAAATCCGACGAAACTAACGAACGCAGCAGTGTGTTAAGATATCTCAATTAAATAATAATGCTACAAAGATAGAACAAAAACGCAGAGTAAACACTGCTAACTTGCAACAAGAATGCCAGCGAGGGTCTCCCAGGATACCGTCCTGTAGCCCTTTCCTCAACTATCCAATAGATCTCTAGGGATACCGTCCCGTCGTCCAACTCTCATATCAATATCAAAGGATCTCCCTGGATACCGTCCCGTAGTCCAATCATCAGTGTGCAAGGGATCTCACGGGATACCGTCCCGTAGTCCCAAAATAAAAGTACTGAGGGATCTCCCGGGATACCGTCCCGTAGTCCAAAAATAAAAGTGCAGGGGGATTTTCCAGGATACCGTCCCTTAGTCCCAAAATAAAAGTGCAGGGGGATCTCCCTAGAATCAAACCTGTAATCCCAAAGTAAACAAACAAGGCGGGAGCTCCCGGAATCCCACATCCGTAGTCCCAATGTAAATGCGCAACCAAAATTAGAGAAATATTCAGAAATTGAAGTACAATAATACAAGGCAACAAATAATACTGGCCTAACATGCTCCATGTAATCACAGTTAAGGCAATTTAAACAACTAGGCAATTTGGATCAATTAGACATGCTCTTCTACACTAGACAGGCAATAATAGCAAGTAGGATAAAGCAGATATGAAAGAAAATCCGGTTCAAGTATTTAAGTAAAAATTCGGGTTTCAACAATTAGCTCAAGTACGCGCTCATCACCTCACGTACAAGCATCCAATTACCAATTATCACATACTAAGGGATGAAGTCCCCCACACAAGGTTAGACAAGCCACTTACCCCGAACCGGTGCGAAATCAACTAGAAAACGATGCCTTGCCACGAGTATCCAACTCTAAATGGCCCAAATCTAGCCAATTCAATTACACATCGTAAATAATATTGCAAACGACTGATTCCACTATTAAAATTAAAGCTAGGGCGCAAATATAGGTAAAATAACCAAAACGCCCCTCCAGCCATTATCTCAGAATTGAATAATTTTTACATTTTCAGAACCCTCGTATTCTCACGAGTCTAACCATATAAAAATTTCCCAAATCGGAGGTCAAATGGCCCCTCAAAACCTCATAATTAGGTCTAAGAAGTTTTATCCACTTCCCATTCAAAAACACGAAATTAAAGGGTGAAATTAAGGGAAGATTCATGGAATTTGGTCTAAATCGAGTGAGAATTACTTACCCAAGTTGCCCAGCTGAAAAACCCTTTCAAAATTGCCAAAAATCGAGCTCTAGAAGTCAAAATGTTATAAAAATGGTGAAACCCTCGAAATGGGTAATTTAACCTGTCTGCCCAGGTAATTGGTCATCGCGAACGTGGAAGAAGCATCGCGTTCGCGAAGAAGAAAATGCGAGGGTGTTTTGGTTACTCATTGCGAATGCAACAAAGCGTCCGCGAACGCATAGAAGAAAAATATGTTGGCCCAGGGGCTGCTCTTCGCGAACGCGTGAAATGATACGCGAGAGCGAAGAGAGGAACAGTGTAACTACGCGAACGCGACATGGGCAACGCGAACGTGATGGATGGGAAAACAGGGCTACGCGAACGCGAAGTTCCTAACGCGAATGCGTTGAAGAAATTCCCAGCTAGCCAAGACAAGCCTTGGTGAACGCGAATGGCATAACGCGAACGCGATGAAGGCATACTAGAAGCAACAACAGTAGTTAAAAAACAGGAGGAAATGACCCGTTGAGCATCCGAAACACACCTGAGGCCCACGGGACCTTAACCAAACCTACATACATATCCCGTAACATCATTCAAACTTGATCCAATACTTAAACCACCTAAAACAACGCCGGAAACACGAATTAATCAAAGATTCAAGCCTAAGAACTCCAAATTCCAACCAAACACGCTTTCGATCAAAAACCTAACCAAACCTCGCTCGAATGACCTGAAATTTTGCACACACATCCCAAATGACATGACGGAGCTACAGAAACTTCCAGAATTCAAATCCGACCCTTGGATCAAAAAATCACTATCGGACCGAAAACTTCAAAAATTCAAACTTCGACATTTCAAGCCTAAATGAGCTATGGACCCCCAATTTACATTCCGAACACACTTCCAACCTGAAATCATCTAACGGAGCTAACGGAACCATCGGATTTCCATTCCGAGGTCGTCTTCACACTGTTCCGACTACGGACCATTTTCTAACTCTTAAGCTCTCATTTAGGGACTAAGTGTCCCAAAACACTCCGAATCCTAATACCGAACGTCGTGGCAAACCAAAATAGCAGAAATGAACTTAGGGAAAGTAGTTAATGGGGGATTGGGGCGTAAATTCCAAAAATGACCGGCCGGGTCGTTACATTCTCCTACATTTAAACATTCCTTCATCCTCGAACGAGCATAGAGAACATACCTGAAGTAGCAAAAAGATGAGGGTACTGGCTGCGCATATCCTGCTCGGTCTCCCAAGTCGCCTGCTCAGCCGGCTGCCCCCGCCACTGGACCTTCACTGAAGTGATGTTCTTTGACCTCAACTTTCTGATCTGCCTATCCAAAATGGCCACTGGCTCCTCAACATAGGATAGATCCTTGTCCATCTGGACTGAACTAAAATCCAACACGTGCGACGGGTCACCGTGATATCTCCGGAGCATCGAAATATGAAATACCGGATGAACTCCGGCTAGGCTGGGAGGTAGGGCAAGCTCGTAAGCAACCTCCCCAACTCGCTTCAAGATCTCAAAAGGCCCAATAAATCTCAGACTCAGCTTCCCGTTCTTTCTAAAACTCATGATGCCCTTCATAGGAGAGACCCGAAGCAGAACCTGCTCGCCATCCATATATGCCACATCACGAACCTTCTTGTCCGCGTAACTCTTCTGTCTGGACTGGGCTGCACGGAGTCTGTCCTGAATCACTTTAACCTTTTCCATCGCATCCTGAACCATCTCTGTGCCCAATAGCCTGGCCTCACCCGGCTCGAACCAACCCACTGGAGATTTGCACCTCCTGCCATATAAGGCCTCATACGGCCCCATCTAAATGCTGGACTGATAGCTGTTGTTATAAGCAAACTCCGCCAGTGGCAGGAAATGATCCCATGACCCTCTAAACTCAATCACGCACGCACGGAGCATATCCTCCAGAATTTGAATAGTGCACTTGGACTGTCCGTCCGTCTGGGGGTGGAATATCGTGCTCAACTCCACTCGAGTGCCTAACTCCTACTGCACGGCTCTCCAGAACCGTAATGTAAACTAAGTACCTCTGTTTGAGATGATAGAAACTGGAATACCATGCAACCGGATG
Organism: Nicotiana glauca; assembly: GCA_026770625.1. Taxonomy (NCBI): domain Eukaryota; kingdom Viridiplantae; phylum Streptophyta; class Magnoliopsida; order Solanales; family Solanaceae; genus Nicotiana; species Nicotiana glauca. The sequence continues at coordinate 20,246 of MU707219.1, forward strand.
ATCTCCCTGATATAGATCTCCGCCAACCGCTCCGATAAATAAGTGGTACATACATGTATGAAATGAGCGGACTTGGTCAGCCGATCCACAATGACCCAAATAGAATCAAACTTTCTCACAGTCCGTGGGAGTCTAGATACGAAGTCCATGGTGATACGCTCCCACTTCCACTCTGGGATCTCAATCTGCTGTAGCAACCCACCCGGACGTTAGTGCTCATACTTTACCTGCTGGTAGTTGAGGCATCTAGACACGTAGTTAACTATATACTTTTTCATCCGCCTCCACTAGTAGTGCTACCTCAAGTCCTGATACATCTTCGCAGCACCCGGATAGATAGAATACTGCGAGCTATGGGCCTCTTCTAGGATCAACTCTCGAAGATCATCGACATTGGGCACACAAATCCGGCCCTGCATCCTCAACACTCCAACATCCCCGATGGTAACATTTCTGGCATCAGCACGCCGAACTCTGTCCTGAAGGACAAGCAAATGAGGGTCATCAAACTGCCGCTCCCTGATGCGATCAAATAGAGAAGACCGAGAAACCACACAGGCTAGAACCCGTCTAGGCTCTGAAAGGTCCAACCTCACGAACTGCCTGGCTAAAGCCTGAACATCCATCGCCATAGGTCTCTCTGAGACTGGTAGATGTGCCAAACTCCCCAAACTCTCTACCCGACGACTCAAGGCATCGGCAACCACATTGGCCTTGCCCGGGTGATAAAGAATGTTAATATCATAATCCTTTAACAACTCTAACCATCTACTCTGACGTATATTCAGGTCCTACTGCTTAAGCAAGTGTTGCAAACTCCGATGGTCAGTGTAGATCTCACAAGGCACCCCGTACAAATAATGACGCCAGATCTTCAAGGCATGAACAATGGCAGCTAACTCAAGATCGTGGACAGGGTAGTTCTTTTCATGCACCTTCAACTGTCTGGACGCGTAGGCAATCACCCTACCGTCCTGCATCAACACCGCTCCAAGTCTAACCCGTGAGGCATCATAATAAACTGTAGAGGACCCCGAACCGGTAGGCAATATCAAGATTGGGGCTGAAGTCAAAGTTGTCTTGAGCTTTTGGAAGCTCGCCTCACACTCCTCTGTCCACTGAAATGGGGCACCCTTCTGAGTCAATCTAGTCATAGAGGCCGCAATCGATGAAAATCCCTTCACAAAGCGACGGTAATACCCCGCCAAGCCAAAGAAACTGCGAATCTCAGTAGTTGAGGAGGGTCTGGGCCAACTCTGCATAGCCTCCACCTTCCTCGGATCCACTCGAATGCCCTCACTCGATACCATGTGGCCTAGGAATGCCACAGAACTCAGCCAGAACTCACATTTTGAGAACTTCGCATATAATTTCTTCTCCCTTAGAGTTTGAAGCACTACCCTTAGGTGTTGCTCATGATCTTCCCGACTCCGGGAATATACCAGAATATCATCAATAAAAACAATCACGAATAAGTCAAGATATGGCCTGAATACGCTGTGCATCAAATGCATAAAAGCTACCAGGGCATTAGTCAGCCCAAAAGACATAACAAGGAACTCGTAATGACCGTACTGAGTCTTGAAGGCAGTTTTCGGGATATCTGGCTCCCGAATCTTCAACTAATGGTAACCTGAGCACAAATCAATCTTAGAAAACACCTGTGCACCCTGAAGCTGATCAAACAGATCATCAATAGAGGCAAAGGATATCGGTTCTTCACTATAACTTTGTTCAACTGGCGATAATCAATGCACATACGTATAGAATCGTTCTTCTTCTTCACAAATAAAATAGGGGCACCCCATGGTGAAATACTGGGTCGAATAAAACCCTTACCCAACAATTCCTGCAACTGATCCTTCAACTCCTTCAACTCAGGAGGAGCCATGCGATATGGAGGAATAGAAATGGACTGAGTGCCCAGGAACAGATCAATGTCAAAATCAATATTTTATCGGGCGGCATGCCCGGAAGATCAGCTGGAAACACATCGAGGAAATCCCGTACCACTGGAACTGAATAAACAGAAGGGGAGTCAACACTGACATCTCTCACATAAGCTAAATACGCAGCACACCCCTTCTCGACCATACATTTAGCTTTAAGGAAAGTAATAACCCTCTAGGAGTATGATCTAAGGTACCACTCCACTCAATACCTGGAATACCTGGCATAGCCAGCGTCACGATCTTGGCATGACAATCAAGAATAGCATGATGGGGTGACAACCAGTCCATGCCCAGAATAATATCAAAGTCAACCATATCGAGTAATAATAGATCAGCCCTGGTCTCAAAACTACGAATAGTAACCAAACACGACTGGTACACGCAGTCCACAATAAGAGAATCTCCCACAGGAGTAGAAACATAAATGGGGGCACTTAAAGAATTCCGAGGCACACCCAAATGCGAGGCAAAATAAGAGGACACATATGAATAAGTAGAGTCGGGATCAAATAGAACTGATGCCTCTCTGTGACAAACCAGAATAATACCTGTGATGACAGAATCGGAGGCAACCGCCTAGGTGGGAATGCAATAATATCTAGCCCAATACCTCTCACAAGGGCGACCTCTATCTCCCCGGCCTCCACCCCTGGCTGGCTGGGCAGGTGGGGCAGTAGTGGGAGCTGGAACCATAGCCTGAGAACTCTGAGAAGCACGTTGTGACTGAGCAGTCTGTAAAGATGCACCCCTACCAAGTCTGGGGAAGTCCCTAACCACGTGACGTGTATCGCCACACTCAAAGCAATCTCTGGGAGGATACGGTGGCTGTGACTGACTGGAGCTAGGTCTGCTGGACTAACCTCTGGAAGTACCCCGCGCAGGAGGCGCACTAGAAACTGGAGGCGCATAATAAGGCTCCTGAGGTGCTGGTGGAGCTGGAGTACCACCGGCTGCTGGCAAGGCTGAATGAACAGGGCGACCAGAATAACCCCTACCATAATGACCGGCTGATGAAGTACGGGCACCAGAGTAGTGACCCGACTCTCGAGACCTCTTGGCCTCCCTCTCCCCTCGCTCCCTGGCAAGCATACTCTTAATCTGCCTAGTAATGCTCACTACCTACTGATAAGGAATATCCATCTCTAACTCTTGAGCCATTCTGGACCGGATGGGTGAAATTAGACCCTCGATAAACCTCTGAACTCTCTCCCGAACTGTGGCGACCAAAGCCGGTGCATGTTTGGTCAACCTGGTTTAACGGATGGCATACTCTGAGACTATCACAGCACCCTGGCACAAACGCTCAAAATCCACACGCCATGAATCCCTAAGGCTCTGGGGAACAAACTCCCTCATAAACATGTCTGAGAACTGGGTCCAAGTCAGTGAGGCAGACTCGATTTGACTGTCCAACTCATAAGTACGCCACCAATCATAGGCGGCTCCCCGAAGCTGAAAGGCAGTGAAAGAAACCCCACTGGACTCCACTATGCCCATAGTATGAAGAATGCGATGACACTCCTCCAAGAATCCCAAGGCATCATCTGAAGCTAGGCCACTGAACACTATGGGATCATATTTCTTGAACTTCTCTAGCCTACACTGCTCGTCCTCTGAGACAGCTGATCCATCCCTTGGCTGTACTGGTGCTGCAGGAGGTACAGGAATAACCTCTCGAACCTGCCCCAACGACACTCTCTGCTCAGGAGTGCTGGCTGCGGAAGTCTGGGCCCCTCCCCCGGCTTGAGATGTGGCTGCAGTGAGGGGAATCAACCCCGCCTGAGCCAAAGTAGTGTACATGCTCATGAACTCAGCCAGGGTCTCCTGGAACACTGGAGTAGTAGTAGCTGTAGTAGGTGTACCAGGTGCCTGTGCTCCAACTGGATTTGTTGGTGGTACCTCAGCAGCAGCGCGCACGGGTGCTGTGGCTGCACCTCGTGTGCGCAGGTGCTGTGGCTGCACCTCGGGCACGTCGTCAACCTCTATCCCGGCCACAGCCTCTAACGACGGCAGCAGGGGCGCGGGTGCCTGGTCCTCTCGTGTAGCACGTGTCCTCACTATCTGTGAGAGAATAGAAGATAGAAGTTTAGAATTGGTGTCAAAATATCGCACGACAAGGAATTCAAAATAAATGAAGATTTTCCTAAACAGTTACATAGCCTCTCGTAGATAAATACGAACGTCTCCGTACCGATCAGTGAGACTCTAATAAACCGGCCTGTGTCCCGTGACTCCTATGAACCTAGAGCTCTGATACCAACTTGTCACGACCCTAGTTCACCAATTGTGAACACGTCATGATGGCACCTAGTCTTCACGACCATGTAAGTCTAACACATTGCGGAAGTAACAACATTTGCGAAATTTATAATCAAAAGCTAAATAACATGAGTAATGTATACAGTTTCCGCCTGGCACATACACTTTAATAATTTAAATTCTGAAACCATCCCAAAGACCCGGAAACTCACGGGCAACACAGGCTAAGAATAATACATAATACTGCTCTAATCATCCGGAAAGTCTATAACAAGGAAGAACAGAATAGCATCTAGCTAACTAAAGGGTAGAGTGAAAGGGAGACTCTCCAGTCTGCGGACGCGACAGATATACCTCAAGTCTCAGAAATGCTCCCTGTAGCCACTGATAATGCGTCTGCGTAGAGGTACCTGGATCTGCACATGAAAAACATGCGCAGAAGAGGCGTGAGTACACCACAGCGGTACTCAGTAAGTGCCAAGCCTAACCTCGATTGGGTAGTGATGAGGAAAGGTCAGGGCCCTATTGAGGCTAAAATAATATAGCAGCAAAATATTAACAGCGTAGAAATCCGACGAAACTAATAAACGTAGCAGTGTAATAGGACAGCTCAATGAAATAATAATACTACAAAAATAGAACAGAAATGCAGAGTAAACACCGCTAACTTGCAACAAGAATGCCAGCGAGGGTCTCCCAGGATACCGTCCTGTAGCCCTTTCCTCAACTGTCCAATAGATCTCTCGGGATACTGTCCCGTCATCCAACTCTCATATCAATATCAAAGGATCTCCCAGGATACCGTCCCGTAGTCCAATCATCAGTTTGCAGGGGATCTCCCGGGATACAATCCCGTAGTCCCCCAAAATAAAAGTACTGGGGGATCTCCCGGGATACCGTCCCGTAGTCCCAAAATAAAAGTGTAGGGGGATCTCCCGGGATACCGTCCCATAGTCCCAAAATAAAAGTACAAGGGGATCTCCCGGGAATTGAACCCGTAGTCCCAAAGTAAACAAACAAGGGGGGAGCTCCCGGAATCCCACATCCCGTAGTCCCAATGTAAATGCGCAACCAAAATCAGAGAAATATTCAGAAATTGAAGTACAACAATACAAGGAAACAAATAATACTGGCCTAACATGCTCCACGTAATCATAGTTAAGGAAATTTAAACAACTAGGCTATTTGGATCAATTAGACATGCTCTTCTACACTAGCATAGGCTATAATAGCAAGTAGGATAAAGGAGATATGAAAGAAAATCCAGTTTAAGTATTTAATTAAAAATTTGGGTTTTAACAATTAGCTCAAGTACGCGCTCGTCACCTCACATACAAGGCATCCAATTACCAATTATCACATCCTAAGTGACGAAGTCCCCCACACAAGGTTAGACAAGCCACTTACCTCGAACTGGTGCGAAATCAACTAGGGAACGATGCCCTTGCCACGAGTATCCGACTCCAAATGGCCCAAATCTAGTCAATTCAATTGCACATCGTAAATAATATTGCAAACGACTGATTCCACTATTAAAATTAAAGCTAGGGCGCAAAAATAGGTAAAATGACCAAAACACCCCTTTAGCCATCGTCTCAAAATCGAATAATTTTTACATTTTCAGAACCCTCGTATTCTCACGAGTCTAACCATATAAAAATGTCCCAAATCGGAGGTCAAATGTCCCCTCAAAACCCCATAATTAGGTCTAAGAAGTTTTACTCACTTCCCATTTAAAAACACGAAATTAAAGGGTGAAAATAAGGGAAGATTCATGGAATTTGCTCTAAATCGAGTGAGAATTACTTACCCAAGTTGCCCAGGTGAAAACCCCTTGGAAAATCGCCAAAAACCGAGCTCTAGAAGTCAAAATGTTATAAAAATGGTGAAACCCTCGAAATGGGTAATTTAATCTGTTTGCCCAGGTAATTGGTCATCGCGAACGCGGAAGAAGCATCGCGTTCGCGAAGAAGAAAAAGCGAGGGTGTTTTGGTTACTCATCGCGAATGCAACAAAGCGTCCGCAAATGTGTAGAAGAAAAATATGTTGGCCCAGGGGTTGCTCTTCGCTAACGCGTGAAATGATACGCGAACGCGAAGAGTGGGACATCGTAACTACGCGAACGCGACATGGGCAACGCGAACGCGATGGAGGGGAAAACAGGGATACGCTAATGCGAAGGTCCTAATGAAAACATGTTGAAGAAATTCCCAGCTAGCCAAGATAAGCCTTCGCGAACATGAATGGCATAACACGAACGCGATGAAGGCATACTAGAAGCAACAACAGCAGTTCAAAAACAGGAGAAAATGACCCGTTGAGCATCCGAAACACACCCGAGGCTCCCGGGACCTCAACCAAACCTACATACATATCCCATAACATCATTAAAACTTGATCCAATCCTTAAACCACCTAAAACAATGCCGGAAACACGAATTAATCAAAGACTCAAGCTTAAGAACTCCAAATTCCAACCAAACACGCTTTCGATCAAAAACCTAACCAAACCTTGCTTGAATGACCTAAAATATTGCACACACATCCCAAATGACATGACGGAGCTATAGCAACTTCCGGAATTCAAATCCGACCCTCGGATCAAAAACTCACTATGGGACCGGAAACTTCAAAAATTCAAACTTTGGCATTTCAAGCCTAAATGACCTACGGACCCCTAATTTACATTCTGAACACTCTTCCAACCCCGAAATCATCTAATGGAGCTAACGAAACCATCAGATTTCCATTCTGAGGTCATCTTCACACTGTTCTGACTACAGACCATTTTCCAACTCTTAAGCTCTCATTTAGGGACTAAATGTCCCAAAACACTCCGAATCCTAATACTGAACGTCCCGGCAAACCAAAATATCAGAAATGAACTTAAGGAAAGTAGTTAATGGGGGATTGTGGCATAAATTCTAAAAACGACCAACCAGGTCGTTACAGTTACCTAACGAGTCGTAAACTCTAGGGCAAGTTTTATTGGTTAGGGTTGTTGCATAGCAATCACACATAATTTCCCACTCAATACCTCTCGGTAGTTAGAGTGATTTTTCCCAATTTAGCTTTCTCAAGTACAAATGGGTACTGCACAAAACAAGTGACAAATGCTCAAATCAGGTCTTACTATGTCTAGATTCAACCCTTTAATTGGGGCTATTAGTTTATTGACTTCTCCCCAATTCCTTGTTAGCAAAGTTTTCCTAGACTTAGTCTCTCTTTCTCAAGTAGAAACTAAGTCAATTAGGCATGAATCAATGTTTGAATTCATTAATTCTTAATTTCAAGCAAGAACTAGGTTACATATCACTAACCCAATCACAAACAAGCCCTAAATCAAATACCCATTCATTACTCACACTAGGGTTGGGTCACAACCCTAGCTAGAAATTTATCTACTTATGGAAAATGAAGAAATTAAAGAAGAAACTAAGATAAAATTCATAATATATGATAAAGGAAAGAAAATCTAATGTTAAAATGCTAAACTAGTACAATGTTACCCAATACAGTAAAGAGAAACGACTATCTATTCTCCGATGCACAAAACTTAACCTAAAAATAACAAAACGATCTATTTATACCCAGTTAAAATTGTCGTACAAAATTTCCTATACGGAGGTTGTGCGGCCGCACAATTATATGTATGGACCATACATTGAGACTTATCTTGACAGGGTGGACTTCTGCCGCCGCACAATTCTAGATTACGGCCGCACTTCATAAACTTCTGGCGATGGCACATTTCTGAGTGTGCCTGCACTTTTGATTCTGTTGCTACACAATAGTGGTGTAGTCTGCATTTCATGACCATGCTATTTGGCATGGGGGACTTCTGTACAACACACATTTCTGAGTGTGGTTGGGCTATTGATGTTATGGTCGCCCAATAATGGTGTGGTCTGTATTTTTTCATGACTCTAAAATCCCATCACTCTAAACTTTATCTTCTGCGGCCGCATAAGAATTCTACAGTTCACACTTTGTAAAGACTTCCTGTTAGAGGCTTTCTTCATGTTTTGCGGCCGCACTCAATGTTGTGCGATCTGCATGTTACCCTTTTAGCCTTGTTTTGGTCCTTATCCAAAACTACTCCTTGAGTTCATTTTTAACTCTTTTGCTCATATTTCAACACTCCAGCAATTAAAGAACATTTCATTAGTTTTCGGAAATACCTTTAAGCAATTTTGAGCTAAAATAAAATTAAAATATTGCAAATAAGTTGTCCAAATCCCTACTTTTCAAGCACGTCACAGAGAGTTCTCGTGCCATGATTTCGTCACCGGTTGCATTACCCCCCGCTTAGCCAGCTAAAGGTAGAGGTTAGGGAGATAGATCTAGGGGTCAGATAGCTAGAGGTGGAGTTCAGGCTACTAGAGATGGACATCAAGCCGCTAGAGGTGGAGGCCATCCAGTAGGAGGCCGTCCAAGAGATGTAGCTTAGAGTGGTGGGGCCCATTCCAGATGCTATGCCTTTTCAACCATGCCTGAGTCTGAGTTATTTGACGTGGTTATACAGTTTCAGTTTAAAGTAGAGATGCCTCTATTCTATTTGATCCGGATTCTACTAATTCATATGTGTTGTCCTATTTTTCTTCACATTTGGTTATGCCTCATGATTCTTTGAGTTCTCCTGTGTATGTGGTTACCATTGGGAGTCTCGAGACTAGTATAGATCTTCTACTTCTCGATATAGTTGATTTTGATGTCATCTTGGGTATGGATTGGGTGTCCCCTTATCACGATGTATTGGACTATCATGCCAAGACGGTGACCTTAGCCTTTCCGGGGTTGCCTCGATTAGAGTGAAGAGGGACTCCTTGCTATTTTAATAATAGGTACCTCTTATGTGAAGCCATGATATAAGGTCGAGAAGGGGTTTCTATCTTATTTGGCATATATCCGTGATTCTAATGTCGAGGTTCCTTTCATGGATTCAATACCAGTTGTTCGTGAGTTTCCAGAGGTGTTTCCTGCAGATCTATCGAGGATGCCACCCGACAGAGATATTTACTTCTACATTGATTTGGCTCAGGGCACTCAGCCTATCTCTATTCTGCCATACCGTATAGCCCCTCCAGAGTTTAAAGAATTGAAGGAGAAATTGCAATATTTTCTTCATAAAAGGCTTCATTAGACCTAGTGTCTCGCCCTAGGGTGTTCCTATGTTGTTTGTGAAGAAGAAGGATAGATCGATGAGGATATACATAGATTATCGCTAGTTGAACAAAGTCACCATCAAGAACAAATATCCATTGCCGAGGATTGATGTCTTACTTGATCATCTATGGGGTGTCAAAGGATTTTCAAATATTGATTTGAGGTCTAGCTACCATCAGTTGAGGATTAGGGCATCCGATGTTCCTAAGGTAGTCTTTTGTACACGGTATAGGCATTATGAGTTTCTAATGATATCATTTGGGTTGACAAATGCCCCAACATCATTTATGGATTTATAAACCAGTGTTCAATCCTTATCTGGATTCCTTTGTGATTGTGTTTATTGATGAAATATTAATCTAATCCTGTAGTCGAGAGGAGCATGAGCAGCACCTACGGATTGCTTTTTAGACTTTGAGAGACAGCCAGTTAGATTCTAAGTTTTCAAAATGTGAGTTTTGGTTGAGCTCAGTTACCTTGTTGGGGCACGTTCTATTAGCTGAGGGCATTTAGGTGGATCCTAAGAAGATTGAGGCAGTTCAGAACTAGCCTAGACATATATCAACTGCGGAGATCCGGAGTTTCTTGGGGTTGGTAGGTTATTTGTCGACGGGTTCTCATCTATAGCTGCCCTGTTGACCATGTTGATCCAGAAGGGTGCCTTCAGATGGTCAGATGACTATTAGGCGAGCTTCCAGAAGCTCAAGACTGCTTTGACTACTATACCGGTGTTGGTGTTGCCCACAGGTTCAGGATCTTATATAGTATATTGTGATGCATCTCGTATTGGACTTTGTGCGGTATTGATGTTAGGTGGCAAGGTGATTGCATATGCATCGCGGCAGTTGAAGGTTCACAAGAAGGATTACCTTGTTCATGACTTAGAGTTCGCAATCATTGTTCATGCACTGAAGATTTGAAGGCATTATCTTTACAATGTGTCGTGTGAGGTATTCACGGATCATCAGATTTTGCAGTATTTGTTCAAGCAAAAGGAGCTCAATTTGAGACAGAGAATGTGGTTGTAGTTATTGAAAGACTATGATATCACCATCTTCTATCATCCCGAGAAGGCCAATATGATGGCCTATGACTTGAGCAGAAAGTCACTGAGTACAGGCAGCCTTGAGTTCATTCCAGTCGGTAAGAAACCACTTGTAGTATATGTTCAGGCTTTGGCCATTCAGTTCGTGAGGTTAGATATTTCTAAGCCCATTAGGGTTCTAGCATTTAGCGTCGGTCGATCTTTATTATTTGAGTGCATCAAAAATCGATAGTATGATGACCCTCATCTTTTTCTCTATAAGGACACAGTACGACACGGAGATGCCAAGAAGGTGTCGGTTAGAGATGATGGGTTTTTGAGGATGCAGGGTCGTGTTTGTGTACCCAATATGGATGGACTTCATGAGTTGATTCTAGAGGAGGCCTATAGTTCTCGGTATTATATTCATCCGGGCGCTACCAAGATGTATCAGGACTTGCGGCAACATTATTTATGGAGGAGGATGAAGAATGACATAGTTGCATATGTATCTTTGTGTCTAAATTGTCAATAAGTAAAGTATGAGCATCAGAGACCTGCTAGTTTGCTTCAAAAGATTGAGATTCCTGAGTGGAAGTGAGAGCGTATCATTATGGATTTTGCTTTTTAATTCTCATTGACTCAGAGGAAGTTCGATGCAGTTTGGGTTATTGTGGATAGGCTGACCAAGTTAGAGCATTTCATTACTGTGGCAGTTACCTATTATTCGGAGTGGTAGGCAGTGATATTATCCGAGAGATCATTCGTCTTCACGGTGTTCCCGTGTCTATCATTTCTTATTGAGGTACGCAGTTCACCTTGCATTTCAAGATAGCAGTACAACGTGAGTTGGGAACATAGGTTGAGCTAAGTACAGTATTTCATCCTCAGACGGACAGATAGTCTGAGCGCACTATTCAAAGATTTGAGGATAGTCTCCGCACTTGTGTTATAGACTTTGAAGGCTATTGGAATTAGTTCTTGCTATTTGTGGAGTTCGCCTATAAAAACACCTACCAGTCGAGCATTCAGATAGCTCCATATAAGGCATTATACGGTAGGCGATGTCGGTTGCTAGTTGGATGGTTTGAGCCAGAGGAGGCTCGGTTATTGGGTACAAATTTGGTACAGGATGCCTTGGTAAGGTTAAGATCATTCAGGATAGACTTCGCACAGCTCAGTCCATACAGAGGATTTATGTTGACTACAAGGTTCGTGATGTTACATTCATGGTCAGAGAGAGAGTGTTGCTCCGTGTGTCACCCATAAAGGGTGTAATGAGGTTTGGAAATAAGGGCAAAGTTGAGCCCAAGGTATATCAGACCTTTATAGATTATTCAGAGAGTGGGTGAGTGGCTTACATGCTCGCATTGTCACCCAGTTTGTAAGCAGTTCATCCAGTATTCCATGTGTCCATGCTCTAGAAGTACCACGGTAATCCATCTCATGTGCTAGATTTCAGCTCTGTTCAGTTGGAAAAGAATTTGACCTATGAGAAGGATCGAGTGGCTATTCTAACCCAGAAGGTTCGCTATTTTAGATCAAACAGATATCCTTTAGTTCCACTATAATGGAGCGGTCATCTCGTCGAGGTAGCTACTTGGGAGTCTGAGTCGGACATACGGAGTAGACTTCCTCACCTTTTCACCAGCTCAGGTACTTTTCTATCTCCGTTCGAGGATGAAGAGTTATTTTAGAGGTGAAGAATGTGATGACCCGATAGTCATCTCATATTTTAGAACTAACTTCTCTGTTCCGAAGACTTAAATATCATATTTTAACCTTCCTCGATTTGCATGCACGGTTCAGGTGTTTTCCGAAAGGCTTATATGTTAAAAATTGATAAAAATAAGAATGTTTGTGTTAAAAGTTAAATTAAGTTGACTTCGGTCAACGTTTTGAGAAACTGACCTTGATCTGTATCTTAACAAGTCCCGTTGGGTCCGTATAATAATCTGAGACTTGGGCATATGCCCGCAACCGAATTCCAAGGTCACTAGCTCGAGATATGGATTTTTGATGAGAAATTAAAGTTTGAAAGTATAACGATTTTAAGAATTTTATTGATATTTGGTCTCATTGATACCGGGTCTGTATTTTGGTTCTGGAGCCCGGTGCAGGTCCATTGTTATATTTATGACATGACTGTGAAAGTTGGTGAGAAATAGAGTTGGTTTGGCGTGATTTGGATGTTCGGTTGTGAAAATATAAGGTTTTAAAGTGTTCTTGAAAATTACATATGATTTGATGTTCCATTCGTAGTTCTACATGTTATTTTTGTGATTTGATTGCGCGAGCAAGTTAGTATGGTCTTTTAGGACTTGTGTGTATGTTTGGATTGGGGCCTCGAGGGCTCAGGTGAATTTCAGATAGACTACAGAGTGTTTCGAACTTAGAAAACACAGCTAAAGCATTTTAGTTTCTGGTATCTATTGCAAAATGCATCAAGATTTGGCTCGCATTTTTCGAGCCTGGGCATGGCAGGGGGTACTCGCATTTGCTAGTACAAAGTTTGCACTTCCAAACTTGCCCGTTTCACTTTTGCAAAGGCAGACTCGCATTTGCGACTCTACACTGTTTGGATTTTCTTCGCATTTGCGAAGGAAAGACCACATTTTCGATGGTTGCAGGGTTCGCATTTGTGGCTATTTTGTCTCATTTCTGATCTTTGGGATTTCTAAAGGAGTTCGCAAATGCGACCTTTTTCTTGCAATTGCGGTGCTCGCAAATGCGAACATGGTATCACATTTGTGATATCTGCAGCTGGTAAAACTTGACTTAGACGGAATTTTTGCTCATTCTCAATATTTTCAAAACAAAAAACTCTATAGGTGATTTTCTAAAGACCATTTCTTTCCCAAAATGTTGGTAAGTGATTCTAACTCATTTTCTTTCAATCTTTCATCACATATCAAAAGTTTTAACCAAAAATCTAGAGTTTTCATAGTGGAATTAGGGTTTTAGGGTAGAAATTAGGAATTTGGTAAATTGGGGAATTAGATCTCAAATTGAGGTCGGATTCTAAAATAAATCATATAACCTGACATGGGTGAATGGGTAATCGGATTTTGGTCCGAATTTCAGGTTTGGGCCAAGCGGGCCTGAGTGTTGACTTTTGTTTACTTTTTCAATAATAACCTAAATTAAATCTTTTGCAATAGTCGATGATTCCTAAGGGTTATTTTAAATCATTTGGTTGGTAATTTGCTAGATGTTGTTGGTATTGATATTAACATGCGGTGGGATCAGGTTGCGCGCCGCAACACATATATGTTAGTTACTGTTGTTGATGTTGTTACGGTAAAATAAGGGAGGACTCTGTGTTTTTCAATGGGATCGGTTTGCGCGCCGCAACTATCTATATTTGTACACTACTTGAGCTAGGTTGTCTTTCAGTATTTGTATTTGTTTGAACTATTGAAGATTGGTAATTCTGGACGGTACTGGTTTATTCTTGAGACTGTGGTCATTATTTTCATATGACTGTTTAATTATGTTCAGTATTTCTATTATTATGTCCTTATTATTTATGATGTTTATAGGTTATACTATCGGTGACTCGCCTTAGCTTCGTCACTGCTTCGTCGAGGTTAGGCTCGGTACTTACAAATATATAAAGTGGGTAGTATTTTAAGTAATTTGAGATATTCCTAGTTATGGGGATAATTGGGTATTTACAGGTTAATGGGAGATTAACAAGTTAATTAAGGAATTGGTGGATAAATCTTTTGGATAAGCCCTTAACCTTAACGTGGCAGCTCACCAATCCAACATTGTGACTCTTATATTATAATTGAAAGGTGGCACAATTGAGTAGATTATGTGACATTAGTTATCCTAATGGTGCCCACACCTAAATGGTTAAAGTTAACCCTTCTAATTCATAAAATCATTTTGCTCTCATCTACTACATGAAGAAGGAAAGATTCAGCAAAGCGATTCTAAGGGAGTACGATGCAACATTTTTCAAGAATATCATACGCATTTTCCCCTAATTCGATCTGCCATTGCATGTTGTCACAATTGACGTGTGTTAGAGGGATTGTTAGGAAAATTTGTTTAGGAAAATTAAGGCTATCCCTTCTATCTTTTTGGCATGATCTATACGACACAAATAAAATGAGCAAATTCAAAACTTCTATAAATGACTATGTTCATAGAAGTATTAAAGGTGCCTATGTTCTTGAATTCCTATGAGTCTTATTATTACATCTTCTGTTCACGCATCTCAGAAAATATATAAGTTAAAAAAGTTTACTTAGTGATATTACTCAAAGGCATTATGGTCTTATGACCTTTCGAGAGATTTTATTGACGCACTTCTCATGCATTGCATTCATTTATATATGTACATTGACCCATGACCAGATAGAGGTACATATGCGTATATATGTATATTATATGTATATGGGATATGAGAAAAGGATACAGTGTTATATATGCACCACCACCTGATCAGCTAGTGTACGTTGATGGTTTACCCATAGTGGCTGAGATGATATGATACGATGCCCTCAGAGGCTTGATGATATTATGAACGCATATACCCATGCATCGTATGGCATTTATACACATATGCATTTCATTATAATATTAAATAATTCACAGAGTTATTCAGATATACATGTTGAGTCTTTTACTATATGTTTCTCTTATGTTTATTGTTTACTGATTTTTATTCCTTGCATACTCAGTAAATTATTTGTTCTAAGGTCTATTTTGCTTGGGGACATTGTGTTTCATGTCTGCAGGTCTCAATAGTCAGGTTGAGAGTCCTCCAAGTAGGCTATCAGCTCAGTAGAAGATGTTGGTGTTCTCTATTTGCTCTGCAGTTGCTTATTTGGTCAGTATGATTTAGACATGGATTGACTGGTATGTCGGGCCCCTGTCCTAGCCTTATGATGTTTATGTACTTTTAGAGGCTTGTAGATATATGTCATGTATATGAACGATTTAATGGCCTTGTAGGCCTATATTCAGTGTATGAGTGATTATGTTTGGCCATATAGGCTCGTACGTCAATATGTATAAGTTGATATATCAAGTTGCATATTTCCTATTGTTTTATAATACGTATCTTACGACAACCTTTCCATATCATTTACCTATAAGAGTACGATACGAAAAGATGCGTTATATTGGTACTTGGTTGAGTAATATACCGAGTGCCCGTCGCGGCCCATTGGTTTGTGTCATGAAAAAAGTGGCATCAGACAGTTATGCCCTAGGGAGTCTACAAGCCATGTTTAGTAGATTCTTGTTTATGGGTGTGTTGTGCACCACATTTATAAGATGGAGGGTACAGGGCATTTAGGAATGTAACTCTTTTTTCTTTCTCTAGATCAAGCTCAACGATAGAAATTCAAATTCCTAAATTCTATTATATTCGTAATACAATGATACCTATATCTAGAAAGATGGTTGGTAAGAGATACTACGGTGGAAGAGTTGAGTCAGAGGAACTTGATTTTGCATCATGCTTATGATGAGTAAAGTCTTCAGCAGAATATGTGTATACTAAGATATGTAAGTCTCTTGATAAAAAGCCTTATGGCAGGTATATCTGTCCACCCCTATGGTGAAAGGAAACGAGAGATTCAGAAGATAGATATAAAGTTCAACAAGTAAAAGAAGAAAGATGATGAAGGGTACGAGGTGCCCAGTTAATGAAGATTATCAGTATTTACAATTCGGGCAGAGGAATATAAGCATTTTGAGTTATCTTGAACAATAATAGAGGTATGTACAATTGGCCACACCCATCTCATTTATGCTCTATGGGGGCTAACAGAAGTAGTATACGAGAAGGATGGATATCAGGATCCGGCTAGGGTTAGAGTGACCCAAAATGGTGGATGGATTGGTTGTCTTAGTTGACATTTCCGAAGGATATTGCAAAAGGTGCTAATAGATCTCGTCGTGAAATACCTAGATCGTGCACTCTAAAATATTATATCTAGATATGAGGACTATAAAGATAGTCACTAGAAGCCTAGAAGTGATAAATATTACCTTAGCGTGACTCCCGTCCCAAGTAGGGAGAAAATGTTAGGCAACCCGAAGAGCCAGTGGATGTAGCAAAGGGAAGCTAAAAAAACAAAAGAATTTATTGTTGAAGTTTTCATATTAAAGTGATAGGCAGAAATATTAGCAAGGAAATAAAAAGAGAGTTAATAAAGCATTATGAGTAACATATGATACATGGATGACAATGGTAGATAAAAAAAATGATAGTGTTACAAAGTATATAGTCAAGTGAGGTAATATATGATAGGTGTCAGGCTTTAAGACAACAAAAGATTATAGGTCATATAGTCATATTCTCATTTCGAGAAATAAGTTCGCAACTCTAACGCGATTACCAAAAGGAAATGTTAGAACTAGAGTTATAGAAATTAGTATGGACTGGTGAACAAGACAAACTAAACATGAATTAGGGACCGAGTGATTTGATAATAGTCCGCATCATGAGAATTTCAAAGATTGCGTTCCCACAATAATAGAATGGGCGACAGAAAAATAACCCTTAAAGGTCATTCAAGAGGAGGTTTCCCTAAAGCAAGCAATGTGAGAAAAGTTAAGCTTAAGGGACTATGTGTGCCAGTTACACTAAGTGTCACCTACGTTGGTAAGGAATTTTGTTATGCTTCGTGCAGAAGAATTACCGTAAGGTGAGTAAGGATCATCAATGATGTGAAAAGACGACAAAGATAAAGAGGTAAAACATCTATATGCAGATCATCGTATCTCTAAATCATAACACTTCCTTAACGGTGGGAATATGGAGTAATGTGGCATGAAGTTAGAATTAAGTGGTTCTAGTAATCATAGAATGATAAAGGAAGAATGGGGTAAAAAACGTAAAAGGAATGATATTCTCTTATTCAATTCCTACGTATATGTTACGATTCCATAACATTAAGCAAGCACAACACCAAGGAAAGGAAGTAAGGGTTCTTGCCCAGGAGGTTATTGATAAATAAAGAGCCAGCACAATATGTAAGTTAAGGTAAAGGAAATAACCGAAGAAAGATTGCGCAGAGTATGATATGATAATGGAACAATGAGCTGTTAGTAGTTGATTTATGAAGAGTCTAGTTATGGTTAGACGAGAGGTTGCAGATAAATCAATAGATCATGTAAGATAAACATAGAACCCCAACATGGGGAATCCAGTCTTACACATATGACATCAGAACCCTTGAGAAATACTCAAAAAGGAGTTAGGGTAGTTAAAGGTATCGTATGAGTATTACAAAAATGGAAGAGAATGGCACTTGGTAGACAGTCAAAACTTCTGTTCGATAAGCAACCACACGATCACAAGTGCAGAACAGTATGTAACTACGAACATTTATAGGCAAGTAAGAACATCAAAAACTTCTTCGGGTATACAATATAACAAGCTCACAACTTTACAAGAGTCAGCGGGTCCTCCCTAAGTACTACCACGAAAGACTAGGTGCGGAAATAAGGAACAAGGCTTTAACGTAAGTAGAGTGACCTAAAAAGGAAATGGTCCTATAACAAAAGTCTCACAACAACATTGTATGCACTCCATAAGAAAGTTGCAACTATCATGGCTAATAAATAGGAAGAAGAAAAGAATCAAAGGGTGATATTTAAGATCATATTTGTTCTATGGAATTCCAATATGTGTGGGAACTAAGATAAAATAGATATGCACACAACAAAGGGGCAAAAAGACTAGGAAAAGTAATAACTTATGTTTAAAAAAAGTTGAGAAGTAGTGAAAAGAATTATTCGATCAGTGATCCACAGTTAGTTACGTTATGAACGCACTTAAGATTTTGCAGTATTATCCATGCACCATATATGTTGACAATCATACAACCGTAGAAGATTCCAGTATAAGTTAAAAGAAAGAATTGAGCTTAGGTCATAGACACATGATTAAATTGTTACAAAATTGTGTCATAGATATCCCATTGCGTCCATAAGGGGCTTAAAAAAGATAGCTTAAGCCTGCATAAAGGCATATTAGAAGGAAGAGCAAAATAAAGAGCTACATCAACTAAGTTAATCAAGAGTTTGATTATTAGACCCAAAAAATTACAGAAATCCTGATTGAGAACATTGCAGAATCACTTTTAATATTGGAGGTACAAAACAGATAATACAACAACTATACTCAACAACGGATCTATGGTAAAGCTAGATAGAAGAGTACCAGCCTCATAAGATGTCAGTATGATGCGCCCACCAGATTGTGTATGCACCAGAAGTGCAAGTATTATAATAGATCTTCAAGTTGTGGAGGTGAATTATACCTATGTAGAAGGGATGTTGTGGAAGGAGTAGAAGAAGTGAAACGATATTTTAAGGTATGTAAGGTAAAGGTGGAAAATACACGAGATACTTAGGTGCAGATGATTGTGAGTAATCCATACTTTAGATAGAAGGCTAGAAGCGCCGAGATTAGATATCAAGGAATGATAGAGGCGTTCTCAGTGGCATATCTTCTAGCCTATTGTTTGTAGGTACTAAAAGGCCTATTTAATAAATTAAAGAAGAGTTAGCAACGATGTGATATCTCGCATGATGTTCTAGAGTACCACAAGGAAATAAATGGGGCAAGCAAGTTGAATTAAGGTTACGAGTAATATAAATAGATATATGTAGTTTGCAAACTAAAGTATGGAAAAGCAATAAGATTTTAGGAAGGAAGGTGTAAGGATAAGAAAGGGAGAGTGAGAAGGTGATGAGCATGGATAAGTCGTCAAGATTAAGCACATGAATACAAGAAAGCTACTGGTATCTCTAAGTTATAGAAAGCTCAATAAATCTTGAATGAAATAATAGGAGTGTAAGACTAGTAGCAGAGGTGGAATGCTGCCATGATAATAGAATGAGGGTGTAGTTGTGATACATAAAGGATGCCGTTCGGGCCTTCGATTGTGTAATGATTTGAAGAGGATTTCATGAGTTGTATGGAATGAAAATACCCACGTAAGGTGAATCACATTGAGATGCTATAAAATACGAATATTGAAGTACAGTATCGCCCCTAAGTGGATAAGGAAAATCATTTCTAATATTCCTCACTGCAACATAATCCCTAGTGGCAATAGATTACGTAAGAAGTTTCTAGTTTTCAATGGAAGATGGTAGATAAACATTGAGGTGAATTGACAAGTGAGGCCTAGATATTGGCTAAGAGCTGGAGGAAAGAGGAGAGAAGCGTCGCATAGGCGCACATACAAAGTTAGAGTCATACAGGCTGTATGATAGAAGGTAGCAACAATTACGAGATTATATGGATGTTTACTACAAGTCGTGGTGTGAGAAAGAGGCTTAAAGGGAGGAATGCCTTGACCTTTGGATTTATTCACAGAAAAATTGCCTAAATGGAAAGGAGAATATTAAAGTATATGCAATTGTTATGGGTTATGAGAATTATAATTGTATCAATCAACATTCGAGGAGGAATGTCCAAATGGGGGGGGGGGGATGATGATATGTCCCGCAGTATTTTATCGATATTATGTCCCGCAGTATTATATTACGATGATGTTATGACCTATAGTATTATATTACGATCATGTTACGCACTACAGTATTACATTACGATAATGTTACGCTCCGTAGTATTATATTACGATGATGTTATACCATGTAGTATTATACGTGAAATTGTCGTAAGATAATTGACTTCAGATGAAAGACAAGATTATTTGGAGATTATAAGTATTAGGCTATTTCAAATAAGTGATGAGTAAATTCATGAAGGTGAGAGAGTAAGCAAATAAAAAATATGAATTTTCATTGAAGTTTGACATTTTGGGACAAAATAAGTCCCGATCTAAAATTCCTAGATATTTATGGACTAGTACCATACAAGGTACCACATGACCATGATAGTAAAACGTATAAAGTATGTTAAAAATGGGTAGTATTTTAAGTAATTTGAGATAATTCTTAGTTACGTGGATAATTGGGTAATTACGGGAGAGATTAGCAAGTTAATTAAGGAATTGGTGGATAAACCTTTTGGATAAGCCCTTAACCTTAACGTGGCAGCCCACCAATCCAACATTGTGACTCTTATATTATAATTTTAAGGTTCCACAATTGAGTAGATTATGTGGACATTAGTTATCCTAGTGGGGCCCACACCTAAAGGGATTAACCCTTCTAATTCACAAAATCATTTTGCTCTCATCTACTACATGAAGAAGGAAAGCTTCAGCAAAGCGATGCTAAGGGAGTACGATGCAACATTTTTCAAGAATATAATACGGATTTTCCCCTACATCGATTCGCCGTTACATGTTTTCCCAATTGACGTGTGTTAGAGGGATTGTTAGAAAAATTCATTCAACAATGTTAAGGCTATCCCTTCTTTCTTTTTGCCATGATCTATACGACACAAACAAATTGAGCAAATCCAAAACTTCCATAAATGATTCTATTCATAGAAGTATTAAAGGTGCCTATGTTCTTGAATTCCCATGTGTCTTATTATTACATCTTCTGTTCATGCGTCTTAGAAAATATGTAAGTTAAAAAAGTTTACTTCGTGATATTACTCAAAGGCATAATGGTCTTATGACCTTCTAAGAGATTTTATTGACGCACTTCTCATGCATTGCACTCATCTAGATATGTACATTGAACCATGACCAGATGGAGTTATATATATGTATATATGTATAATATATGTATATGGGATGTGGAAAAAAGTTATGGTGTTATATACACACCACTACCTGATTAGCTAGTATACGTTGATGGTTTAACCACGGTGGCTGTGATGATATGATACGATGCCCTCAGAGGCTTGGTGATATTATGAACGGATATACCCATGCAACGTATGACATTTATATGCATATGCATGTTATTATAATATTAAATGATTCACAGAGATACTCAGATATACATGTTGAGTCTTTTACTATATGTTTCTCTTATGTCTATTGTTTACTGATTTTCATTCCTTACATACTCAGTACATTATTTGTTATAAGCTCTATTTTGCCTGGGGACGTTGCGTTTCATGCCCACAGGTCTCGATAGACAGGCCATCTGAATGTTGAAATAAGCTCTGATATTAAAGTCGTTAAGTATCTTTATAAGTATATATGTAAATGCCATGACAAGATTGCATTTTCGGTACATAATAACGACACAAACGCAGAAGTAGATGAAATAAAGGAATATTAGTCTACTAGATGGGTGTCGCCTCCCGAGGCTATGTGGAGCTTGTATGGTTTCTCGATTAGTGAAATGTATTCGACCGTATGCCCTCTTCAACTTCATCTTAAGGAACAACTTTTTGTTTCATTCAGAAGCTGCGCAAATGTAGATACACTTGTAAATAATCCGCTGATTAAGCAGACGATGTTAACACAATTTATTGAAATGAATAGAAAAAATGCTGAGGCTATGGAGCTCAATCTATTATACTGGGAATTCCCTGAACATTTTGTTTGGTCTTCAACAGAGAAGATGTGGACACCTCGGAAACAAAGACATGCTATTGTTCGTGTTGTAATATGTCATCCAGCGGAAGGTGAGCGATATTATCTTAGAATGCTATTAATGAATATTAGAGAACCAAAATCATATAAGGATTTACTAACTATTAATGGAGAATGTTGCAGCACCTTTTGTGAGCACGTGATTTTTGCCACCCTTAATTTACTCCTATAAGTTCATTAGAATTAGAATTTTTCTTTATTATTTGAATTAATTGCACAATTTTATGCCTTGTTTGCATTTTAGTTGCCAATATTTCACAAAAGTACAAAAATAGTATTTGCATTTAAAATTCGATTTTTATATTCTTAGTCGATTAATATTACTAAAACAAGAAAAAAAAATAACAAAATAGCCTTTTTACAATTTTAAATTTTACATTTTTATATTTTTTGGATTTAGTTTCCTTTTAAATTAGGAGTTAGTTAATTAGTATCATCTTAGATTTAATTTGGGTCTTCTATTTTACACAATAAAATTAGAAAATAAAAAAAAAAATTAAAAAAAAAATATATATATACATATATATATAAGTAAAATACACAAATAAATAAAAGAAGAAAAAACAAAAGAAACCAACTAAAGGGAAAACTGGGCCATTATTTAATTTGAGCCCAAGAACTCACCCGCCCAGGCCCAAATCCGTCTCCCCACCAGGTCCAGCCCCCAGGTTATCAAAACGATGCCGTTTTGGCATCGAGTAATCTAAACCGTCCATCACCCTCATCCAACGGTTCACGTTGATGCTAATGTTTTAATAAAAGTGTCTTAAAAAACCCATTAACCCTAGACACTCTATACCTTCCTCGTACCCCCGCCCCATCTCCAGCCGCCGGTGTAACACCACCATTACCCCGCCGTATCTCCGCCGTCTGCCACCGGCCGAAAATCACCTCCTCGGCGGCGATACTCCAAAGCACCCCTAAATTACACCCCTTACTCCTCTCTTCCTCCTCTTTCCAACCCCCAAATTCGTTTCTCCCAAATCCTAGCCAAACACTTCGAATTTTAGATCGAAGTTTTCCGGCCAAAACACAAAATCATCCAAATAACCCCAAATTTATACCCTAGGTTCCTCACCTCCTTCTCTTTCCGTATCTAGCATCAGTTCCCTTAAAACATCAACCAAACACCGCGAATCTTGAGTCAAAAATCCGGCATAACCCTAGGAGTGCACTTTTGCTCAGTGTTTCCTGTTTTTTCGAGTCTGGTATTGGATTCGAGCATTGAAATAACGTTTTTCATTTGTTCTTTGAGTAGAACAAATGATTAATTCCGGGGCTCGAATAGATTCTTCAATCTCCATTCCAGCCTTGCATGGGTAATTTCTCCTACTTCTTTAGTTAATTTGAATATAATTTTCATTTGTTCCTTATACCCATTTAGGCAGTAATCAGTATTGGTGGTTTTATCATTTAAATTTTGTTTTGTTATTCTTCCTCTGTTCTTTCTGATAGTAGGCTAAATTCATGAATTAGTGTTTAGTCGTTGCTTGTTAAAATTCATACTTGGTTCACATTGTCATGAATTTATTCTGTAGATTATTGATGTTAGTTAATCATAGGTTTGTTGAGTGTTATTATAATATTTTACTGGGTTCTTAATAGTTTACTACTCATTAGTTCAAACGTTAGTACTAGTTAGAGTTAAATTTTAGTTTTGTTGATTGGTTATAGCTGATTTAGACTCATTAGGATTAACTATAATTGATTTTTTTAGCTAAAGTAAGGGGATGGTTGGGTTGGTGATTTTAGAGGCAATCAAGGGTGGTTTAGGCACACAAAAATTGCTGGTTTATTAAGACTTGGTAATTGTAGAACTCAAGTAAGGGTAGTATAGGCATTCCAAAGATAGAAAACAAGGCAAGAACACCCTAGGGCCTTCTAGAAGGGGGCCTTAATGTAAGTTTCTGCACTTTTAATGCAGTAACTTTGGTGACAAGTCATAAAATTAGGGTCTAATAGCCAATTTCTGAAAATAAAAAGGGGGAAAAATAGGAAAACCCTTCCAGAACATTCTGCCCCATTTCTTGCCTATAAAAGGCATTCCTAGTGCCTTGATTAAAAAGGTTTTGGAACTCCAAAATTCCCCCCAAAATCCTCTAATCAGTAGAAAGTTCAGAAATTATTCTTCTAAGGCTATTTACAGCTTTCAATTAGTAATTCCCACTTTTCAGTTCAGTATTTGGTTGTTGAAGCTTCAGATTGTCACTTGTTTAATTTCGAGTAAGTTTGGGTATTGGATTTGGTTGATCCGAGTCAACTGTGGTTCAACTGTGGAGTGTACTGATTTCTGGTCATTTGGTGCTATTTTGGTGGATTTATTGTTGCTGTTTGGTTTTTCTAAGACATTTCTGGGCATTTAATCCTTGTTGTGATCTGCTGGTGTTATTGTGCTGACTTACTCTTCTCCTTCATTGTATTTCATTGCCAGGTACACATTTGAACCTCTCCTATAATTTCGAGTTCGAAACATGGAATAAAACTGTCCTCCTGATGATCCTGTTTAACCTTCTGTGTGTAATCATAGCCTAGTTCATGTTAATTTCTGCTTTGCTAGATGAAATTTGTAGTTAAATTTGGACTGATGGACTGATAATCATTCATTTACTTTGATATAGTATAATTTTGTTATTGTATAGTTCAATTGTTGAAATTCGAATGCTATCTGAAACAAAAAAAAAATAATTTTGAGGCTTCTGTGTATCAACAGTTAGATGAAATGAGTTGAAATGGGTTGTGTCTTAATAGGAAATGGCACTTGTTCAGTAAGGACTATAGTAGTTCAGCTCTAGAGTCTCAAATCGCTTGAGAGTTTGGTTTAGAAACTGTTTATTTGGATTAATACAAAATAATCAGGCTGCTTGTTTAATAATGCACTGTATCTAGCTTATTTGTTCATTTAGTGATAGTTAATTTCATGCTAGATAGATAGAACAATTTCATAAATGATTTAATCACTGTTTCATTAATTCGAGTAAGCTGAACATTGCTTTTCATTGGTCACAATTGGTGAAAATATTTAGAGTAACTTGAATAAGCTCCAGTACGTATTTGGTCGATTAATTGAAGTAAGATTAGGGTTTGATTGGAGAACAAGGGTTGATAGCCTGCCTTTAGGCAATTTTGGGCCTCGGCTATTGAATAGAACGGCCCAAGTCCTATTTTATCACTGCATTCGTTTGGACCTGGGCCCAGGTTCATGTTTGGCCTGCCCTTAGCATACTTGGGTACTGATTTCTTCACATGGCTTGTATTCAAGGTCCACAAATGATTAAGTATTTGAATTTATGTGTTCATGGACCCCAAATACAAATAACTCTATAACAATCTAATTAATTACGACTTCTTTTTCTTTTATTATTAAAGATAAATGAAAATAAAAAAATCATAGTCACTTTAGGATTGACCTTAAATAAAATAAAATGTGACAAGCCTCGTCGAACAAAAAAAATAAATTGCGGGGCCCTCAATAATTGTTTTTGTTAAAATACTTAGACTTCGGGATGGGTCATTTAGCGAATTTCACAGTCTTCCCCCAAAAATAATAACGCGTTAGTCCCTTTAGGCGCGATTTTAATAAAATTATATTCCTAAACTCGGGTGCGCATTTATGCGACCCATATCCAAATCTCATCGAATTCGAAGTGTGTCAAAACCGCGGGTGCATTTATGTGACGTGGTTCGAGACGCGTTTTTACGACGTTGCAATTCTCTTAAAAAAAATAATAATAAGACGGTTTTCAAGCTAAAAAGCACATAAGTTAAAAACATGTATTAAAATCAGAATTTTAGCCAATTATAATAATTTAAGCGACCGTGCTAGAACCACGGGATCCGGGGGTGCCTAACACCTTCCCCCGGGTCAACAGAATTCCTTATTCAGAATTTTTGGTTCGCAGACTCCAATTTGGAAGTCGAAATTTTCCTCAATTTGGGATTTAATTTAAACCGGTGACTTGGGACACCAAAAGCCGATCCTATCCCAAGTGGCGACTCTAAAACAAATAAATGATCCCATTTTGAATAATGTCACTTTAAATGGAAAATCTCCCTTATGCATTTATCCTTGGGGGTAGGTGTGTAAAAAAGGAGGTGTGACAACTCTGGCAACTCTGCTGGGAAAACGAACCCAGAATTCCGAATCAGGGTTCAAGAATTCGAGCTTAGTATAATTATTATATTTGACTTTGTCTGATTTTCCTACATGTTTCATGCTAAATGTGCTAAGTGCTGTACCGCTTTGATATTATTTGAAGTGTATATATAAACTGTGCCGAAACCCTTCTCTTCTCACCTCCGGGGATATGCTTACTGGTTGAGACTCCTTATTCTGTTAGTGTCATACCTGGAAATGAGAAAGAGGCCGGAAAAGTTACTAAGCCGGACGATCCCGCGGGTCCCCGGTACGAAGCCCCCTCCTCGACTCAAGTTGTCCGCTCGGGTACCCAGTCTAGAACATATACCCAGTCTTTGAACCTAGAATAACTCGACCTCATGCCGGATCCCTAATAGGATGTTTGTTTACATCATGTGCATTTGACTTAGGGGACTCAACACAGGGGTTGGGTCCGTTTAGGACGGGTGACCTGAAATGAATTGACCATCCTGGTGCATCTTACGTGCTACTTGCGCATTTATTTGCTCGGCTTTGCATGTTGACCGGTTTGTCTAAATGAGTGAAAATGGAGAAAAATAAGCAGTGTTAGGACTAAGTAAGGGTGACCATTTATTTTGAAAAACCCAATGCACAAATAGTACCGAAATGCTGCTGGATTTAAAAAAAATGAAAACAACAAAGAAAAAGAGAAAAATATTTGAAAGAAAAAAAAAAACAAAATAGAAAGAAATTGTTGTTAAAATTAGTTTTGATTTTGGCAAATCTACCCGAACTACGCTGGTTTGATTCTCACCGGATGTGAGATACGTAGGCAACCCCCATCGGGTCCAAC
Organism: Nicotiana glauca; assembly: GCA_026770625.1. Taxonomy (NCBI): domain Eukaryota; kingdom Viridiplantae; phylum Streptophyta; class Magnoliopsida; order Solanales; family Solanaceae; genus Nicotiana; species Nicotiana glauca. The sequence continues at coordinate 47,100 of MU707219.1, forward strand.
CTCCCTTTTTGCCACGACCCTAGTTCACCAATTGTGAACACGTCATGACGGCACCTAGTCTTCGCGACCAGGTAAGCCTAACACATTGCGGAAGTAATAACAATTACGATATTTATAATCAAAACTAAATAGCATGAATAATGTTTACAGTTGCCGCCTGGCACATATACTTTAATACCAAACACTGAAGTAACCTCCAAGACCCGGAAACCCACGAGCAACACAGGCTATGAGAAATCTAACACTGCTCTAATCACCAGAATAGTCTAATA
>MU707228.1:0-55452 GCA_026770625.1 Nicotiana glauca
ACCAGTACAATTCTAGTGTACTGACGTCCCTTTTGCCGGGGGCGCTACATTCGTGTTATGATTGTAGGTGAATTCTTAGCAAGTACTTTAGTTCATCGGCAGTAGTACTCCTTCATCTTCCACTGGCCGTTTGGTGAGCCCCTTTCCTCTCGGGGCCCTGTGTGGCTCATGCCACTTCTATTTTTGGAGTCTTATTTTGGTTTTGTGTAAGGTATAGACGGAGCCTTGTTACCGGTAATTATTGTATTATCGCTGTCATATCTTAGAGGCTCCGTAGATAGAAAACGTGGGATTATGGATATGTAGATATATGTCGGGCCTTGTAAGTTGTAAATTTGTTAAGTAATTAAGCATGTTGGAATGTTTGAAAAAGTGTGATTTCAATTATGAACTGCTTAATTCTTCGGTTAATAAGTAATGAAAAATACAGGGGTAACACGTGGGTTAGGAAAGGCACCCAGGTCTGCTTGATTGGGGCAACCCGGTCGAGCGCCGGTCATGTCCCTCGAGTTTGGGGCGTGACATTGGTTGGCCCCGAATCGTATTGTCGAGGGTTAGTTTGACTCAACCGTTGCTGAGCTTGTCAGCTATCTGGTGAGACCTATGAGTTGTTTTCTGCGTTGCGAGATGTTTTGATTTACGGATTATGGGCACATATGGTGTGGTGTTATCGAGATTCATAGTGGAATTTGAGAGGAAAACCTCAGTTGCACTTGATTTTGTAGCTTATAATGCTATATGTAGATATTGTATGCACTCAGTATGCTTACGACCGATGCTCGGTATTTTGTTGTAATGAGCAAATTTGGCTCGATATGCATCTCCTTATGGGAGATGTATATGTGTGGATCGGATGGCACGCCACCATGAGTACGTGTGGATCGGATGGCATGCCACCATGCGTATGTTATCTAGATCGGGTTTCACGCCACATCGGTGTGAGGTTGAGAATAGTTTTCCATATGTTACCTTGTATGCCTTGCTTCCTGGTTTCTAAAGAAAGTCCGTATTGGGTGTTGCTCGGCAAATGGCACATCGGTTATGTCCTTTCAGGATTGAAGGGTGTATATTACTTACTTCACCATGGGTGTGATGGATTGCTNAGTTTGAGTTACAACTCTTTTGTTTGAGTCATTTGTCGTGATTTGAGTATCTTCAGACCGCCCATCATTGGTGCGTGGATTATGCAAGTTGTGGCTTAGGCCTGTGATGAGGTGTCATATCACTAGAGTGGTGCATTGGATTCGAGGTGATTGTTGGAGTCATTAATAAATGCGAACAGATTTGATTACAGCTTGTTGGAAGAATAATATCGAGGTTCGAGTTTATTCTGAATATTGACATGAGGTTCTAATTTTGAGTATGATTTCAGAAATCTGCTGTGGTATTAGTCAAAAAGGGAGTGGTTTCATAAATGGTTGATCCGAGAAATGGTTACGGTTTGCTGTGTGTTTCATTATCATTGATAGGATACAAAGTGTTGGAATGGGGCTTTAGCTATTGAGTGGTTTCTATCGGTATATGGCTCTTGTGGACAGCTGCTGTGAATAGAAGTTATCATTTCAGGTGTTAGATTATGTGGTATATCATGTGATTTCATTTGAGGATGCAAGTATGGGTTATTACAGCTGGTTCGGGACTATTCAAAGTATATGTGCGAGGTTTGATTGTATTGATGGTTTCAGAAGTGAAAAAGTAGTTCTGTGAATTTTGGGCAAGACTGGATTGGGTAATTTCAGCCATGTTGTGTTGTCGGACCTATAAGAGATAGGGTGACGAGGGATCACCCCGGGTATATGCTTGGTAAGGTCATTTAGCTATTGGTTGGCTTCTAGGACAACTCCGGGTATGCTCGAGGACGAGCGTTTGTTTAAGTTGGGGAGGACGTGACAACCCGGCCCGTTGTCACGTGAGATACCGCCCCGCTTTCCCCATATTATGTTGCTCTATGTTTCAAAGTCAGAATTTGAGTTGATAAGATAGAATTGAATTGGTTTTAGCTGGAAATGATGCACTTAGCCCCCTTAGAAGGAAGCTTATTTTGGAAAAGTCAACCGGAAGTTGACTGTATAGTTAGAGGTTTGGGATGTGAATTTCGGTGATTTGGTTAGCTTCGGGGGCTGATTTGTGACTAAGGAGTGCGATCAAAGTTGATAGGTGATATTTTGATCTGAGGGTCGGAATGGAATTACGAGAGTTGCAGTAGCTTCGTTAGGTGATTTTGGATATGTCTAAAATTTTTTAGGTCATTCGGACATCGTTTGGTCGGGTTTTTGATCGAAAGTGCATTTCGGAAGTTCTTGAAGAACTTAGGCTTTGATTTGGTGAAATTTGATGATTTTGATGTTAACGATAGTGTTTTGATGATTGGAACAAGTTTGAATAACGTTATAGGATGTATTGGTATTTTCGGTTGAGGTCCCGAGGGCCTCGGGGTGATTTCGGATGGCTAACGGGATGAAATTTGGGGTTTTAGGACTGCTGAAGGGTTCTGGTATCTGGCATTTTTGCTTCTGCACCACAGAAGCGGTTCCGCAGAAGCGAAAGGGAAGTCACAGAAGTGGAACGTGGGGATTTGGCAGCTTTCGCAGAAGCGGACGATTGGACCGTATAAGCGGTCTCGCTCTTGCGAAAAATGGACCGCAGAAGCGGTCCTGGGCAAAATGAAGGAAACCGCTGAAGCGGAAGAAAACCGCAGAAGCGGAAGTCGCATAAGCGACATTCATATTGCAGAAGCGGAAACTGGCCTGGGCAGAAAGGTTAAGTTCTGGAAATGGGACTTCGTTCCCATTTCCCATTTTTGACGATTTGGAGATCGGTTAAGGCAATTTTTGGTCAGATTTTCATAGAGAACAACGGGGTAAGTGTTCTTAACTAAATTTTTGGTTGTATAACTTGAATCTATTATGAGTTTTAGCATTTAATCAGAGAATTTTGTTGGAAAAGGGTAAAAAAACCTCTTGGATAGAATAAAGGATTTGAGGGTCGAAATGATAAGGGAATTGAATGATTTTTACATGGTTAGACTCGTGGCGAGATAAGAAAGCCGGCGATGTTAATTTTATAATTTTTCGAGATGTGGGCCCGGGGCTCGGGTTTTGCAAATTTCGTGAATTTCTATAATTTTCGATTGTTTTCGATTGGGGTAATGTCCCATTTGCATATTGTAATGTATTCGCTCTGGTTTTGGTTAGATTTGACGTGCGTGGAGGCCAATTTGAGGGGCAAAGACGTCGCGGGCGAGGAATTCCACCGGTTCGAGGTGAGTAATACTTGTAAATGATACTCTGAGGGTTTGAAACCCCGGATTTGCACATCATAGTGCTTTATTGAGGTGACTTGCATGCCGGATATGAGCGTGGGGTAAAGCACCATTGGGGATTGTGACTTGGTCCGTCCCGGTTGTTGATTTTGCCGTGTATTTGACTAAAACTACTTGTACAATCATACTATGGGCTGACTGCCATGTTTGGGCTTCGTGCCAACTACGTGAATCCTTCGGGTATTGATATTACTGTTTTAGCATATCCTGCATATCATTTGGTTTTAGTCCAAGGTTTTAAATACTGTTTTGCAAACTCAGCCATACTTCTAAGTTTTAAAAACTCAAATGATATTTTAAATGATATTTCGGGCTGAGAACTGCTGTTTTATAAATGCCCAAGGGGCTTATGATGATTTTCTAGACTGAGCATGGATCGGGCTGCGCGCTACAGCAGTATTATATTTATTATGGGTGGATCGGGCTGCGCGCCGCAGCGGTGTTACATTGATATTGAGGCCGAGTGCCTGGATGATTATGCTGATATTGATATGAGGCTGAGAGCCTAGATGTGATGCCACGGGATGGCTTGTTATTGCGCTTGGGCTGTAGGAGCCCCTCCAGAGTCTGTACACACCCCCAGTGAGCGCCGTCGATGAAAAATAAATGCAGCGGGCTGCACGTCGTAGCGGGTACTGGAATGTACCATCATATGCATTGCATTGCATTCATGCATTTGCTCCTATTTATACTACTTGTCTTGACATTCAGCACTACCATTTCATTGGCATCCATGCTACTTATTGTACTGCTTACCAGCTATCCCGGTGTTGTGTTTTTGTGAGTTGGGAGTGAGCCCAAGAGGCTGAAGTTGTACTTTGTGTGTTGGGAGTGAGCCCATGTGGCTGATACCGTATTGAGAGGTTGATATTGAGCCCGAGGGGCAGATTTCTGATTATTAATTATTTTCGCAACTATTGAAAGGATCATTTTCAAAAGAGATTTAAAACTGAGCTAGAATATTTCTAAAGAGTTTCATGGATTTCACTGATTTTTTCTTAATTGAAGGACTTTTCTCTGCTTCTATACAGCATGACGATATGTGTTACGTGATTTCTTACCGCTCAGTTGTTATTTACTTTTATTACTCACTGAGTTGGAGTACTCACTTTACTCCCTGCACCTCGTGTACAGATGCAGGTACTTGTTCACCCAGTAGCGGGTTTTGAGCTGATTGGAGATTTGCTATCATAGCTGAGCCAGGTGACCGCCAGCGTCCGCGGCACTGTATTTCCTCCCTTATTTTTTGTTGTTCATGTTATCCCAGACTTTGTTCCCATCTCCGGACTTGTAGTACTTTAGTGAACTCTATAGTAGCTCATGACTGGTGACACCCTAATGTCGAGCTGTGTTGGGATGGTTCCCTGTTATTATTGTTGTTTTCCGCACTTTTGATTATGCTAATCATGTTTTAGTTTTATTAATGTCAAATAACGGTTAAAAGGAAGCATTTGTTTTTGTTGGCTGGCCTTGTCTTCATGAGAGGTGCCTCACGACCGGGTTTGGGATTTGGGTTGTGACACTCGGTATCTCGGTGGACTGAAGGAAGACTCCCCAACTACTGTTGTTGTCTGGTACCTGGATCTATGCAAGAGAGCACAGAGTGTAGTATCAGCAAAACCGACCCCATATGCTGGTATGTGCCTAGCCTAACCCCGACGAAGCAGTGACGAGACTAGACAGGTCTACCACATAAACTTGTACAGTTATATTCATATGCAGTAGAAAATAAACAAGAATAAACATTTTAATGGGAGGGAAACATGCTTCGGGGATAGCAGATAATACAGGTCCTCAAAGAATAATAATGGAAAATCATCAGTTAAACTGTAATACGGATAAGGGAAATAAAAGCAGATTTCACTATCAGTACACATCTCGTTGCAGGTGCACAACCCGATCCCATTTCTCAATGTTTTCATGGTAGGCGTACCACCCACTCCCATTTTATCAAAATTTCTGTGGTAGGCGTGCCACCCGCTCCCATTTCATCAAATCTCGTGGTTGGCGTACCACCCCCACCCATTTCACCAAAATTTATATGGTAGGAATACCACCCGCTCCCATTTCATCAATTCTCATGGTAGGCATACCACCCATTCCCATTTCATCATAACTCGTGGTAGGCGTACCACCCTCTCCTATTTTATCAATATTTTGTGGTAGGCATACCACCTGCTACCATTTCAATCAATAACTTCTGGTAGGCGTACCACCCGCTGCTAGTTCAATCAATAACTTGTGGTAGGCATACCACCTGCTCCCAGTTCAACCAATAACTTGTGGTAGACTGTGATGAATCAGGTCATCACTTATTTATTACCCATTCTGTACTTCTGAGACCTTAAAAACCCCTCTTGGGTTGCCTCGAATTTCCTGCGTAGCCCGGGCGCGTAGTCGGAAAGCTTAAATATGAATCTATGAAAAAAATGCTAAATTTTGATATTAAATTGAATAAACTTGACTTCGGTCAATGTTTTTGGTAAACAGACCATGACCCGTAATTTGATGGTCCCGGAGGATCCGTGGAAAAATATGGGACTTGGGCGTATGCCCGGAATCAAATTCTGAGGTCCCAAGTCCGAGAAATGAATTTTTGTGTGAAATTGTTTTCTATAAATAATTAAGGAAATTAGAAATGAAATTTGAATAAAAGACTGTGGTATCGGGCCCGTATTGTGGTTCTGGCACTCGGTACAAGTCTTATATATGATTTAAGCACTCTCTGGAAAGTTTGGTTGAGAATGAACATCGTTTGACGTGTTTCGGACCCTAAATGGGAATTTGATGTTCTATGAGAAATTTGGTAGAAATCATGAGTTTTGAGTCTTGATTCTATATATATGATGTTATTTTGGTGATTTAATTGCACGGATAAGTTCGTAGGATGTTTTTGAGATTGTCTGTATGTTTGGTTTGGAGCTCCGAGGGCTTGGGTGAGTTTCAAGTAGGTTCCGGGAGGCTTAGGCTTAAAATACCAGATGTTGCATGATCGCGCCCAAGTATATCCTCTAAATAGGATTCTGCGGACACTGCAAGTAAAACCTGAGTATTACTCCCAGGGTCGAATCCACAGAGATTTAACCTATCAACTGCTACCTTTAGACCCATTAAATTCTTTAGAACCAGCTTCCAAAAACTTTTGAATCACTGTTTGAGGTTTCTTTATAAACTAAAGTTGTCGAAAAATAACAAGCTATAACTATAACTAAGGTTGTAGACAAATATGAGAGACAAGCTAAGGTAATGAATTCCCCTATTGATGGAATCCCTTCTGTTTATGCTTCATACAAATTTGCCGACTCACTTTATTAATCATGAACACTTACCTCACCGTAACTCTCTCCCGAGCAATCACAGTGATATACTATTGCACTCTCCCGAGATACACTAGCTAGCTTTAATTAACACAGTTCATTTAAGATTACACCCAAGGCTTCGTTATTCCTAATCCCGCCTTTAAACCCTCAGATATAGATTCCTCTTATTCCTTTTGGAATGGTGTTATTCAAAAACTACCTAAATATGCACTCTTTTCCAAGTTATGCACACTGAATAGGCACAGCTAATTGAGGATCCTGTCAATTAACTACAAAAAGAACATAGTTGAATAAATAAAGATTAAAATGGCAAATTTGCATTAACATAAACGAGAAGTTCATCCCTCAATAGGTTCCATCAAGACCTTAGACAATGAAATTAGCTACTCATAGCTATGGGTAAATAAACTAGAATAGAATTCATCATCAAAATCAAAAGAAAGAAGAAAGATGTTTGGAGAAATCTCTCACAATAGTTTTTCCTTCCAAGATAACCTAAAAATCAATCCTTACCTCCTTTGGGCGAAGTCTATGGTTTAAATAGGGTTTAGGTTTAAAAAATCCCGTTTTTATACTTTGGTCCCTTAGCTTTTCGGCGCCTGCCGCGGTTCTGCCGCGGTCGCGGTGGAACCGCGGCAGAACAGTGCCTATGATTCTTCGAAGTTCTGCAGCATCCTTTCACCGCCGTTCTACCGCGGTCGCGGTGGAACCGCGGTGGAACAGTATTTTCGGCTCCTAAGGGCTGGTTTGACGTGACTTCAATGGGAATTTACATATTTGGCCTCTTTTCTCCAGTATTGACTCCAAAATAGCTCCTTAGCCTTCCTTAGCCATTTATTACCTATAAATCATGAAAAACACTAATAAGAGCATTTTGTTATCACATATATCATCAAAACAACATAAGAATGTTATTATTCAAGGTATGATTATAGTCAAATTCACCTATTATCATTGCAGGTTTAGGGAAAAGTTGCAGGCTCCAGCGCGGCCACGGTCGCCTTAGCGCGATCTGCAGTGTTCGTAGTGCGGCCGTGGTCGTCCCAGCGCGGTTCGCTATGGTGCCGCGCGGCCGCGGTCATCCTTGCACGGTTCCCGTAGCAAACTTCATAGAGGCAGCAAGTCTTCAATTATTCCAGCGCGGCCGCGGTCCTTTTTGCGGGGACCGCGCTTGGGCTTCACAGATATAAATACACGGAATTTTTCAGTTATTTCTCACTTTTTCAAAAACCCAAAACATAAGATGCGATTTTCTAAGCAATTCTCCTTCTTCAAAATGATTGGTAAGTGATTTATAACTCATTTTCTTCACTCCTTAACAACTTTTAACATAATTTCAACTTCAAATCGAAGTTTTTAATGGGGAAATTTGGGTATGTTGGGTTGGACCTAGGTTTTTTTGCTAAAATTGGGCGTTGGACCTCAATTTGATGTCTTATTTCAAAACTAATCACATATTTTGATTCGTGGAGAAATGGATAACCGGATTTTAGTTCAAACCTCGGGTTTTGACCACATTGGCCTGAGGGGCATTTTGGTCATTTTATCTAAATTTGCGCCTTAGCTTTAATTTAAACTTTAGAATTAGTTGCTTGAGATGTTATTTATGAGATGTAATTGAAATGAATAGATTTGGGCCATTTGGAGTCGGATACTTGTGGCACAGGTGTGGTTTCGAGTTGATTTTGGAGCCGGTTGAGGTAAGTAGCTTGTCTAATATTATATGGGGTACCCTTCCTCTTAGGATATGATAATTGGTAATTTAATGCCTTGTAAATGAGGTAACGAGTACATACTTGAGCTAATTGTTGAAAACCCCGATTTTTGCCAAATTATTTAGACCGAGCTTCTTTCTTAGCTGCCTTATTCCATTTGAAACTATAGCCTGTGTTTAGTTTAGAAAAGCATGTTTAGTTGATCCAAATTTTGTATTTGCTTAAGTTTCTTTCTTTGTACTACGTGAAGCATGTTAGGCTAGATCTACCTGTTTGTCTTGAATTTTTGAACTTAGATCCCCCTGCGTATTTACTTTGGGACTGCGGGTTTGATTTCCAATAGATCCCCCTGCACATTGATAGTTGGACTACGGGATGGTATCCCGGGAAATCCTACGGATAAACTCATATGATGGACTAAGGGACAGTATCCTGGAGGCTCCTTGGACAGTCGATGACAGGACTATAGGACGGTATCCTGGGAGATCCTCGGTGTTGGTATTGGTATTGAGCGGTTTTACTATGTGTTATGTTAAATTTCTGATTGTTGATTGTTGTCTTGTATAGCCCGTTTTAGTTCATAGTTGTAACCATTATTTCTGCTCATTTCATACTGTTACAAGATTTATTATTGTCATTACTCTCAGTAGGTCCTTGACCTTCCTCGTCACTACTCAATCGAGGTTAGGCTTGGTATATACTGAGTACCGCTGTGGTGTACTTATGCCCTTTCTGCGTATCTTTTTTCATGTGCAGATCCAGAAACCCTCACTCAGGCATACTTTCTTTGAGGCAGGGAGAGATACGGAGACTTCGAGGTACATCTATAGTGTCCGCAGACCGAAGAGTCTCCTTCTTACTCTATCTTGTAGCGTTTAGACTTCTCTCATACTTTGATGTAGACTTTTCTAGAGTCTAGAGCAGTGTATTATATTTCTATTAGCCTGTGTTTCCTGGGAGTTTTCGTGTTTTGGGGTAATATTGTAGACTTCCGCATTTGAGTTGTATATGCCAAGTGGTACTTATATACAGTTTTCCTTCTATTTTTGCGTAGTTTAATTAATTGTTCCGCAAGTTATATTATTTCTACATTGTTAGGCTTAACTAGTCGTAAGGACTAGGTGTCATCACGACATGTTCACGGAGGGCGAACTGGGGTCGTGACAAGTTGGTATCAGAGCCCTAGGTTCATAGGAATCATGGGACACAGGCCGGTTTATTAGAGTCTCGCTGATTGGTACAGAGACATCTGTACTTATCTACAAGAGGCTATGTAATTGTTAGGAAAACTTTCGCTTCATTTGATTTCCTTGTCATGCAATGTTTTCATACCACAACTTCTAAACTTCTATCTTCTATTGTCTCACAGATGGTGAGGACACATGCTACTCGATACGATCAGGCACTCACGCCCCCTACTATAGCCATCCGAGGCTGAGTCCGGGGTAGAGGTCGAGGACGCGCACGTGGTGCAGCCAGAGCACCTGCGCGAACTGCCATCGAGATACCACCAGCAGATCCAGTTGGAGACCTGGCACCTGGCATACCAACTGCTGCCACTACTACTCTAGCTATTCAGGAGACTTTGGCTCAGTTCATGACTATGTACACCACATTTGCTCAGGCAGGTTTGCTCCCTAATGCTGCAGACATATCCCAGGCCGGGGGAGGAGCACAGACTCTCGCCGTCCGTACTCCTGAGCAGCGAGTGCAGGTTTAGTAGGTCCCCGAGACTTGAGAGGTTCAAGAAGTATGATTCCCCAGTATTCAGTGTAATAGCATCAGACCATGCCTTGGGATTTTTAGAGGAGTGTCACTATATTCTTCGCACTATGGGCATAGTGGAGTTTGGCAGGGTTTCCTTCACAGCTTTCCAGCTTCGGGGAGCCGCCTACGATTGTTGGTGCACTTATGAGATAAACAGTCCAGCCGAGGCTGCCTCACTGACTTGGACCTTGTTCTCAGATATGTTCAAGAGAGAGTTTGTTCCATAGACTCTCAGAGACGCATGGCGCGCAGAGTTTTTACATTTGCGCTAGGGTGCTATGACCGTTTTGGAGTATGCTATTTTCTATACCAGGTTGGCCAGGCACGCATCGGCCTTGGTTGCTATTGTTCAGGAGAGAGTTTGCAGGTTCATTGAAGGCCTTATCCCTCGCATCAGATCTAGCATGGCTCGAGAGTTGGAGATGGACAATCCTTACTAGCATGTAGTGAGCATTTCAAGAAGGATTAGGGGTATGCTCGCTAGGGATCGAGGGGAGAGGGAGGCCAAGAGGTCTAGAGAGTCGGGTCACTACTCTAGTGCCCGTACCCAAGCAGTAGGTTGTTATGGTAGGGGTTATGTGGGTCACTCCATTCGTTCATCTCTTCCAGCAGCCAGCAGCTAGAAGCACTCCAGCTCAGCATATACCTCAGGAGCCTTACTATGCACCTTCAGTTTCTAGCGTGCCTCCTACGCGAGGTGTTTCCAAAGGTCAGTCCAGCAGACCTGGCTCTAGTTAGTCACAGCTATCGCGTCCTCCCAGGGCTTGTTTTGAGTATGGTGACACATGCCATATGGTTAGGAAGTGCCCCAGACTTGGTAAGGGTGCATCTATACAGATTTCTCAGTTACAGCGTGCTCAGCAGAGTTCTCAGGCCATGGTCACAGCTCCAGCTACTAGCCCACCTGCCCAGCCAGCTAGGGGTGGAGGCGAGGGAGATAAAGGTCGCCCTCGAGTGAGGGGCCAGGCCAGGCTAGGTATTATGCTATTCCTGCTAGTACCGAGGTTGTTGCCTCTAACCCCATCATTACAGGTATTATACTGGTTTGTCATAGAGAGGCATTGGTTCTATTCGATCCAGGATCTACTTTTTCTTATGTGTCTTCTTACTTTTCTCCACATTTGGGTGTGCCTCGGTATTCTTTGAGTGCCCCCATTTATGTTTCTACTCCTGTGGGGGATTCTCTTATTGTGGATTGTGTTTATCGATCATGTCTGGTTACAATTCGTTGTTTTGAGACTAGAGCGGATTTATTGTTACTCGGTATGGTTGATTTTGACATTATCTTAGTCATGGACAAGTTGTCGCCCCATTTTGCTATTCTTGATTGTAATGCCAAGATCGTGACAATGGCTATGCTAGGTATTCTGCGTATTGAGTGGAGTAGTACTTTAGATCACACTCCTAGTAGAGTTATCTCTTTCCTTAAAGCTCAGTGTATGGTTGAGAAGGGGTGCGCCACATACTTAGCCTATGTGAGAGATGTCAATGTTGATACCTCTTTTGTGGACTCAGTTCTAGTTGTACGGGATTATCCTGATGTATTTCCCGCTGATCTTTTGAGTATGCCACCCGATAGAGACAATGATTTTGGCATTGATCTGTTGCTGGGAACTTAGTACATTTCCATTCCTCCGTATCATATGGCTCCTCCTGAGTTAAAGGAGTTGAAGGATCAGTTATAGGAATTGCTTGATAAGGGTTTTATCCGACCCAGTGTTTCACCGTGGGGTGCTCCTGTCTTGTTGGTGAAAAAGAAGGATGGTTCTATGCGTATGTGTATTGATTATCACCAGTTGAACAAGGTTGCATTAAAGAACTATTATCCTTTGCCTCGTATTCATGACATGTTTGACCAGCTTCTGGTCGTACGGGTGTTTTCTAAAACTGAATTGCGCTCAAGTTACCATTAGTTGAAGATTCAGGAGTCGGATATCCTAAAGCTTGCCTTCAGGACTCAGATGTCATTTGGGCTGTCCAATGCCCCAACAGCTTTCATGCATTTGATGCACAATGTGTTCAAGCCATATCTGGATTCGTTTGTTATTATTTTTATTGATGATATTCTGGTATATTCTCGGAGTTGGGAAGATCACGAGCAGCACCCGAGGACCGTGCTTCAGACCTTGAGGGAGAAGAAGTTATATGCAAAGTTCTCAAAATGTGAGTTTTAGTTGAGTTCTGTGGCATTCTTAGGCCACGTGATTTAGAATGAGGGCATTCGGGTGGATCCGAGGAAGATAGAGGCAGTACAGAGTTCGCCCAAGCCGTCCTCAGCTATAGAGATTCGCAGTTTCCTTGGATTGGTAGGCTACTACCGTCACTTTGTGGAGGGATTTTCATCGATTGCGGCCCCTATGACTAGATTGACCTTGAAGGGTGTCGCATTTTAGTGGACAGAGGAGTGTGAGGCAAGCTTTCAAAAGCTCAAGACAGCTTTGACAACGGCCCCAATTTTGTTGTTGCCTACCAGTTCGGGGTCTTATACTGTCTATTGTGATGCATCGAGAGTTGGTTCTAAAGTTGTGCTGATGGAGGACGGTAGGGTAATTGCCTACGCATCTAGACAATTGAATATACATGAGAAGAACTACCTTGTCCATGACCTTGAGTTAGCTGCTATTGTTCATGCCCTAATGATCTGGCATCATTATTTGTACTGTGTGCCTTGTAAGATCTATACTGACCACCGGAGTTTGCAGCACTTGTTCAAGCAGAAGGATCTAAATTCGTGCCAGAGGAGATGGTTGGAGTTGCCGAAGGACTGTGATATTACTATTTAGTATCACCCGGGCAAGGCCAATGTAGTGGCGGATGCCTTCAGTCGCCGGGCAAAGAGTTTGGGGAGTTTGGCATATCTACCAACTTCAGAGAGGCCTATGGCTATGGATGTTCAAGCCTTAGCCAGCCAGTTTGTGAGATTGGATCTTTCGAAGCCCAGTCGGGTTCTAGCTGATGTGGTTTCCGGTCTTCCCTATTTGAGCGTATCGGGGAGCAGCAATATGATGACCCTCATTTTCTTGTCCTTAAGGACAAGGTCCAGCATGGTGGTGCTAGAGATGTGACCATCGAAGATGACGGGGTGTTGAGGATGCAGGGCTAGATTTGTATGCCCAATGTTGATGAGCTTTGAGAGTTGATCTTAGTAGAGGCCCATAATTCGTGGTATCGCATCCATCCGGGCACCGCGAAGATGTATCAGGACTTGAGGTAGCACTATTGGTGGAGGCAGATAAAGAAGGTTATATTTGGGTATGCGTCTAGATGCCTCAACTGCCAGCAGGTGAAGTATGATCACCAACGATCGGGTGGCTTGCTTCAGTAAATTGAGATCCAGGAGTGGAAATGGCAGCGCATCACCTTGGATTTTGTATCGGGACTCCATCGGACCTTGAAGAAGTTTGATGCCATTTGGGTTATTGTGCATAGGCTTACCAAGTCCGCTCATTTCATTCCAGTGTGTACCACTTATTCATCGGAGCGGTTGGCAGAGATTTATATCCGAGAGATCGTCCGTCTACATGGTATCCTAGTTTCTATTGTTTCAGACAGAGGTACTCAGTTCACATCGCGGTTATGAAAAGCTGTGCAGTAGGAGCTGGGCACTCGGGTGGAGTTGAGCACAACATTCCACCCCCACACGGACGGACAGTCTGAGCGCAATATCCAGATTCTTGAGGATATGCTCCGTGCGTATGTGATTTATTTTGGGGGGTTTTGGGATCAGTTCTTGCCATTAGCGGAGTTTGCCTACAATAACAGCTACTAGTCGAGCATCCAGATGGCTACTTACGAGGCTTTATATAGTAGACGGTGTCAATCGCAGGTTGGATAGTTTGAGCCGGTAGAGGCTCGACTGTTAGGAATGTATTTGGTTCAGGAGACCTTGGACAAGGTCAAGATCATTCAAGATAGGCTTCGTTCAGCTCACTCTAGGCAGAAAAGTTATGCAGATTGCATGGTTTGAGATGTAGCATTTATGGTTGGTGAGCGGGTGTTGCTCCGAGTGTCGCCTATTAAGGGCTTGATGAGGTTTCTTAAGAAGGGCAAGCTTAGCCCTAGGTACATTGGTCCATTTGAGATTCTTGATTGAGTGGGAGAGATGGCTTATAGACTTGCATTGCCGCCTAGCTTATAAGTCGTGCATCCAGTTTTTATGTATCCATGCTTCGGAGGTATCACGGCGACCCAACCCACATGTTAGATTTTAGCACTGTCCAGCTGGACAAGGAGTTGTACTATGAGAAGTAGCCGGTTGCTATTCTAGACTGGCAGGTTTGTCAGTTGAGATCCAAGAGATTTCCTTCTGTTTGTGCCCAATAGAGAGGTTAGCCTCTCGAGGCATCGACCTGGTAGTCCAAGTCTGATATGCGGAGCCGTTATACTCACCTTTTTCCTGACTCAGGTACTTCTTTCTTTGTCCGTTCGAGGATGAACGGTTGTTTTAGTGGTGGAGTATGTCACGACCCAATGGGTTCATCACTTATTTATTACCCATTTTGTACTTCCGAGGCCTTAAAAACTCCTCTCGGATTACCTCGAATTGCGTGCACAGTTCATGCACGTAGGCAGAAATCTCAAATATGAATTCGTGAGAAAAATACTAAATTTTGATATTAAATTTAATAAACTTCACTTCGGTCAATGTTTTTGGTAATTGGACCCAGACCAGTGATTTGACGGTCCTGGAGGGTCCGTAGGAAAATATGGGACTTGGGCGTATGCTCGGAATCAAACTCTGAGGTCCCAAGTCAGAGAAATGAATTTTTGTGTGAAATAATTTTCTGGAAATAATTAAGGAAATTGGAAATGAAATTTGAATAAAAGGCTGTGGTATCGGGCCCGTATTGTGGTTTCGGCGCCCGATACAAGTCTTATATATGATTTAACAACTCCCTGTAATGTTTGGTTAAGAACAGACGTCATTTGACATGTTTCGGACCAGAAATGGGATTTTGATGTTTTATGAGAAAGTTTGGAGAAATCATGATCTTTGAGGCTTGATTCGATGTGAATAATGTTATTTTGGCGATTTGATCGCACGGATAAGTTTGTAGGATGTTTTTGATATTGTGTGTATGTTTGGTTTTGAGCCCCGAGTGCTCGGGTGTGTTTCGAGTAGGTTCCGGGAGGCCTTAGGCTTAAAATAGCGGATGTTGCAGGTTCAGGGAAAAGTTGCAGGCTCCAACGCGGCCGCGGTCGCCGTAGCATGGTCCGCGGTGTGCGCTGTGCGGCTGCGGTGGTGCTGCGCGGTCGCGCTTGTCCTTGCGCGGTCTGCGTGGCAAATTTCAGAGAGCCAACAAGTCTTCAGTTATACCAGAGCGGCTGCGATCCTTCCTGCGCGGTCTGCGCTAGGGCTTTAGAGAGTATAAATACCCTGGATTTTTTAGTTATTTCTCACTTTTTCAAAAACCCAAAACATAAGAGGCGATTTTCCAAGCAATTCTCCTTCTTCAAAACAATTGGTAAGTGATTTCTAACTCATTTTTTTCACTCCTTAAAACCTTTTAACATAATTTCAACTTCAAATCGAAATTTTTAATGGGGAAATTTGGGTATGTTGGGTAGGACCTAGGTTTTTTGCTAAAATTGGGGGTTGGAACTCAATTTGAGGTCTGATTTCAAAACTAATCACATATTTGGATTCGTGGGGGAATGGGAAATCGGATTTTATTTTGAACCTCGGGCTTTGACCACGTTGGCCCGAGGAGCATTTTGGTCATTTTATCTAAATTTTTATCTTAGCTTTAATGTAAATAGTAGAATCAATTGATTGAGATGTTATTTACGAGATGTAATTGAAATGAATAAATTTGGGTCATTTGGAGTCGGATACTCATGGTACAGGTGTGGTTTTGAGTTGATTTTGGAGCCGGTTGAGGTAAGTGGCTTGTCTAACCTTGTGTGGGGGAACCTTCCCCTTAGGATATGATAATTGGTAATTGAATGCCTTATACGTGAGGTGATGAGCGCGTACTTGAGCTAATTGTTAAAAACCCGGTTTTTGCAAAATTATTTAGATGGAGCTTCTTTCTTAGCTACCTTATTCCATTTGCAACTATAGCATGTGTTAGTTTATAAAAGCATGTTTAGTTGATCCAAATTGCCTATTTGCTTAAGTTGCTTTGTTTGTACTACGTGAAGCATGTTAGGCTAGCACTACCTGTTTGTCTTGGATTTTTGAACTTCATTTCTGAATATCTCTTGTTGTGACTGCATATTTACATGGGACTACGGATGTGGGATTCTAGTAGCTCTCCCCCTCCCCTTTTTTTGTTTACTTTGGGACTACGGGTTAGATTCCCGGTAGATCCCCTTTCATATTTACTTTGGGACTACGGGTTAGATTCCCAATAAATCCTCCTGGATATTTACTTTGGGACTGCTGGTTCAATTCTCGATAGATCGCCCTGCACATTGATAGTTGGACTGCGGGACGGTATCCTGGGAGATCCTTCTGATAAACTCATATGAAGGACTACGGGATGGTATCCCAGAGGCTCCTTGGACAGTTGACGAAAGGACTATAGGACGACATCCTGGGAGATCCTCGGTGTTGGTATTGGTATTGAGCAGTTTTACTCTGTGTTATGTTAAATTTTTTAGTGTTGATTGTTGTCATGTATGGCCTGTTTTACTTCATATTTGTAACCATTATTTCTACTCATTTCATACTGTTAAGAGATTTATTATTGTTATTACTCTCAGTAGGGCCCTGACCTTCCTTGTTACTACCCAACCGAGGTTAGGATTGGAACTTACTGAGTACCGCTGTGGTATACTCATGCCCTTTCTAAGCATGTTTTTTCATGTGCATATCCTGGTACCCTCACTCAGGCGCATATCCTTCAGTCACGGAGAGCTACGAAGACTTCGAGGTACATCTGCGGCATCCGCAGAGTCGAAGAGTGTCCTTCTTACTCTGTCTTGTAGCGTTTAGACTTCTCTCGTACTTTGATGTAGACTTTTCTAGAGTTTAGAGCAGTGTATTATATTTCTATTAGCCTGTGTTTCCCGTGAGTTTCCTATTTTTGGGGTGAAATTGTAGACTTCCGCTTTTGAGTTGTATATGCCAAGTGGCACTTATATACAACTTTCTTTCTATTTTTTCTTAGTTTAATTAATTTTTCCGCAAGTTATACTATTTCCGCATTGTTAGGATTAGCTAGTCATAGGGACTAGATTCAATCACGACATATTCACGTCACCGGGGTCGTGATATAGACGTACCACCCGCTCCCATTTCAATTCAACACAAATTCATAATAAAATTTCGGCAAGGAAAACAAAAGCAATATAATAATAATTTCCCGACATGGGAGCAAAAATATCAAAATAACCATCCCGGCAACGGAGAACATCTATAATCAATTTCTAGCTCCACTCTTACTCAGCTCGATTAATACCAGTAATCAAACATAAATAAAGTCCACGAGAATAAACTAAATCTCTACTCAATATCAAGAGTCATCAATTTAAAGCACCTGAAGTGTCATTTACAAACACAACAACTATCAATTTATGATTCATGGTCTTGATCGACACCAACGTATAGATACTCGTCACCATGCATATACGTCGTACTCAAAAGGAAGCGATTGGCCTATGCGATCGCGGGAAAAGGAGTGCAATCACATAGAGTAAAGGGGACAAGGATCTGCGATCGCGAATAACAATATGCGGTCGCATATAGGAAATGATGAAGCTGGGCTAATACATTGCGATTGCGTAGGAGATAATGCGATCACGTAGAACAAAATAAGGACCTCTCAAGCTAACACTATGCGATCGCGGGAGGAACAATGCGATCGTACAGAACAAACTGAACCCCTGAAAATTTACTCTATGCGATCACGGACATAGCTAGGCGATCACATAGCACGAAAGGCTGGACAACAACAGACAACAGTTTCTGCAATTTTTGTTAAGTCTAAAACCATTCCGAAACACATCCGAAACACACCTGAGCCCTCAGGGCTCCTAGCCAAACACATGTACTAACTCAACATCATCATACAAACTTATCCGTGCGATCAAATCACAGAAATAATATCAAAAACAATGAATCAAACCTCAAAATCAAGAGGTTTTCCTCAAACTTCTATAAGTTCAAATTTAGAACTTTATGTTCGAAACACGTCAAACAACGTCCATTTTTAACCAAACTTTACAAAAATAGCTTAATTCACATATAAGACTTGTACCGGACGCCGGAACCAAAATACGGGCCCGATACCAACACATTCCAATCAAATATCATTTCAATTTTTCTTAACAAATTCAGAAAAATAATTTCTTTTAAAAATTTATTTCTCGGGATTCGGACCTCCGAATTCGATTCTGGGCATACGCCCAAGTCCAATATTTTCCCACGGACCATCTGGGACTGTCAAATTACGGGTCCAGGTCCGTTTATCCAAAATGTTGACCAAAGACAAATTTATTCATTTTAACATCAAAATTTAGCATTTTCACAAAATTTCACATTTAAGCTTTCTGGCTCTGTGCCCGAACTACGCACACAAATCGATGAGACTCTATATGAGGTTTTCAAGGCCTTAGAAGTACAAAACTAATTAAAAATAGGTGATGACCCTTTGGGTCATCACATTCTCCACCTCTAAAACAATCGTTCATCCTCGAACAGACAAAAGAAAGAAGTACCTTAGTTGGTGAAAAGATGAGGATAACAGCTCCGCATATCAAACTCGGACTCCCAGGTCGATGCCTTAGGAGGAAGACCTCTCCTTTGAACACGAACAGAAGGGAAACTCTTGGATCTCAACAGACGAACCTGCTGGTCTAGAATAGCTACCGGCTCCTTCTCGTAAGACATGTACTTGTACAACTGGATAGTGCTGAAATCTAACGCGTGGGATGGATTGTCGTGATACCTCCGAAACATGGACACATGAAACACTAGATGCACGACTGATAAGCTCGGCTACAAAGAAAGTCTATAAGCCACCTCTCCCACTCAATCTATAATATCAAACGGACCAATGAACCTAGGGCTAAGCTTGCCCTTCTTCCCAAATCTCATCACGCCTTTCATAGGCGACACTCGGAGGAATACCCGCTCAACAACCGTAAAAGCCACATCTCGAACCTTGCGGTCTGCATAGCTCTTTTTCTAGGACTGAGCTAAACGAAGACTATCCTAAATGATACTGACCTTGTCTAAGACCTCTTGAACTAGATCCGTACCCAACAACCGAGCCTCTCCCGGCTCAAACTATCCAACTGGAGACCGATACCGCCTACCATATAAGGCCTTATAAGGAGCAATCTGGATGCTCGACCGGTAGCTGTTGTTATAGGTAAACTGTGCTAAAAGCAAGAATTGATCCCACGAACCTTCAAAATCAATTCCATAAGATCGGAGCATGTCCTCCAAAATTTAAATAGTCCGCTCAAACTGACCGTCCGTTTGGGGATGAAAAGTTGTGCTCAACTGAACCCGTGTGCCCAACTCTCGCTGAACTGCTCTCCAAAAGCGCAAGGTAAACTGCGTACCCCGATACGAAATGATAAACGCAGGCACACTATGAAGGCCAACAATCTCCCAAATATAGATCTCAGCAAATCTCTCAGAAGAATAGGCGACTGCCTTAGGAATGTAATGTGCTGACTTGGTCAGCCTATGAACAATGACACATATTGCATCAAACTTCTTCCGGGTCAGCGTAAGTCCAGTAACAAAGTACAGAGTGATCCGCTCCCACTTTCACAAAGGAAGCTCAATCCTCTGAAATAAACCCCCAGGTCTCTAATGCTCGTACTTAACCTACTGACAATTCAAACAACGAGCCACATATTCTACGATATCCTTCTTCATTCTATGCCACCAATAATTTTGCCGCAAATCCTAATATATCTTCGCAGTGCCCAGATGAATAGAGTACCGGGAGCTATGGGCCTCCTCCAAAATCAACTCTTGGAGCCCATCCACATTAGGCACACATACTCGAACCTGCAATCTCAAAACTCCTTCATCATCTAAGGTAACCTGCTGGCACCTCCACGCTGCACCGTGTCTCTAAGCACACACAAATAGGGATCATCATACTACCGATCACGGATATGCTCTAATAATGAAGAAAGAACAACCATGCAAGCTAACACACGACTGGGCTTAGAAACATCTAGTCTCATAAAATGATTGGCTAAATCCTAAACATCAAAAGTAAGAGGCCTCTTACCGACCGGAATATATGCAAGACTGCCTATACTAGTTGACTTATTACTCAAAGAATCGGCCACCCCATTGACCTTTCCCAGATGATATAAAATGGTGACATCGTAATCTTTCAACAACTCCAACCACCTTCTCTGCCTCAAACTCAACTCCTTTTGCTTCAACAAATACTGAAGACTCTTGTGATCCATGAACACCTCACATGCCACACCATATAGATAATGCCTCCAAATCTTCAATGCGTGAACTATGGCTGCCAACTCTAAATCATGCACTGGATAGTACTTCTCATGAATCTTTAACTACCTCGAAGCATAGGCAATGACCTTGCCCTCCTACATCAACACTGCACCAAGCCCAATACGGGAAGCATCACAATAAACTGTATAAGGCCTTGAACCTGTGGGCAAAACCAACACCGGTGCCGTAGTCAAAGCTGTCTTGAGCTTCTGAAAGCTCACCTCACACTCATCCAACATTCTGAATTGGGCACCCTTCTGAGTCAATCTGATCATCGGGGTTGTAATAGATGAAAACCTCTCCATGAACAGTCAATAGTAGCCTACCAACCCCTAAAAACTCTGAATCTCTATAGCTAATGCTTGTCTAGGCCATCTTTTGACTGCCTCAATCTTTTTTGGGTCAACCTGAATACTCTCTGCTGATATAATATGACCCAGAAATGCAACTGAACCCAACCAGAATTCACACTTCGAGAAGTTAGCATACAATTAACTATCCCTCGGAGTCTGAATAACCACTTTAAGGTGTTGCTCGTTCTCTTCCTAGTTGAGGGAGTATATCAATATATCATCAATGAAGACTATCACAAATGAATCCAAATAAGGCCTGAACACTCGATTCATCTAGTCCATGAAAGTTGCAGGGGCATTTGTCAACCCGAATGACAAAACTAAGAAATCATAGTGCCCGTACTTAGTGCGAAAAGCTATCTTAGGGACATCGGATGCCCTAATACTCAACTAATGGTAGCCAGATCGCAAGTCAATCTTGGAAAATACCCTGGCACTCTAACGTTGGTCTAACAAATCATCAATCCTCGGTTGTGGATACTTATTCTTGATCGTTACCTTGTTCAATTGCTGGTAATCAATACACATTTTCATTTCCCCATCCTTCTTCTTGACAAATAACACCGGCGCACCCCAAGGTGACACACTAGGTCTAATAAAACCCTTCTCAAGCAAATCTTGCAATTGTTCCTTTAACTCTTTCAACTCCGACAGGGCCATACGATATGGTGGAATAAATGCGCTAAGTGCCCGGAGCCAGATCAATGCTGAAGTCAATATAACTGTCGGGTGGCATACCCAGCAAGTCTGATGGCAAAACATTAGGTAAATCACAAACAACGGGCACAGAATCAATAGAGGGAACCTCAACACTAGAATCATGAACATAGGCTAAATAGGCCAAACACCCCTTCTCGACCATACGCGGAGCCTTCATATACGATATAACATTGCGGGTAGAATGACCAAAAGTCCCTCTCTAATCTAAACGAGGCATACCCAATAAATCTAAGGTCACACTCTTGGCATAACAGTCCAAAGTAGCGTGATAGGGAGATAACCAGTCCATCCCCAATATAATATCAAAGTCAACCATGTCTAAAAGCAACAAATCTACACGAGTCTCGAGACCCCAAATCAACACGACACAAGAACGATGGACTCGATCGACCAAAATAGAGTCACCCACCAGTGTAGACATATAAACAGGAATACGCAATGCATCACTAGGCATCACAAAATACGGGGCAAAATAAGATGACACATAACAATACATATACCCCAAATCAAACAACACTGAAGCATATCTATCACAAACCAGAACCGTACGTGTAATAACCATATCTGAAGCCTCTACCCTCGAGCCTGGCCTGAAGAGCATAACATCGGGGCTGGGCCCTACCACTTTGATCTACCTCTCTAGGTTATCCTGCTGCTGGCTGGCCTACACCTCTGGTGGTCTGAGCTCTACCTTTATAATCTCTACCTCCACCTCTAGCACCTCTACCCCGTGCCTCTAGCTAGCTGGGCGGGATGTGGAATACCTGGTGCCTGAACCATGGCACGAGAACTCTGATGCTAAGAGCCACCTGGTGTGCAAGGGCAATACCTAGCAATGTACCACGTGTCACCACGAGTAAAACAAGCCCTCGGCTGATGGGGCTGACGACCCTAGAAACTCTGAAGCGGTGGTGCACTAATAGATCGGAATACTGCAATTGAGGACCACGGTTACCAGAAGCACTGTGAGAAACCTAAACAGCCGACTGAAAGGACCTAGGAGGAAGACCCCTATCATACGAATCTCTGCCTCCAAACGAGTCACTACTGAACATGCCTGAATGACAGGGTCTCTTGTCTGCCCTATGACCACCCCCTATGACAATACCATCTCAACCCTGCGAGCCACATTGGCTGCCTCCTGAAAGGATATCTCGCTCCCAACCTCTCTAGCCATCTGGAGACAAATAGACCGAGTGAGTCAATCAATAAACCATCTCACTCTCTCCCTCTCAGTAGGAAGTATAACAAGAGCATGGCGAGCCAAATCAATAAACCTAGTCTCGTATTGGGTAACTGTCATGGATCCTTACTGGAGACACTCGAACTGCCTCCGATATGCCTTTCGCAGTGTAATAGGGAGAAACTTCTCCAGAAATATATGTGTGAAGTGCTCCCAGGTCAAGGCTGGTGATCATGCTGGTCTAGCTAAACAATAATCCCTCCACAAAGTATTGGCGGATCTAGACAACCGAAATGCAATGAAATCAACCCCATTGGTCTCAACAATACCCATGTTCTGAAGAACCTCGTGGCAACTACAAAGATAGTCCTAGGGATCCTCGATAGATGCACCGCAGAATGTCCAACCTCCATAAAGCATTGACAGACATAGTTGCTCCATCACCGGTCTGGGCTACCACACCCGGCTGAGCTACTCCAACTGGCTGAATTGCTGAAGTCTGAATGGGGGGAGCTACCTGCTCCGAAGTACGAGTAGTAGGAGTTTGGGCCTCTCCTCCAGCCTTAGAGATGACTAGTGCCACAGTCTCACGACCCAATTTCCAAACCTGATCGTGATGGCACCTCTTGTGAAGACAAAGCCATCCAACTAACCCAAATCGTCTATTTAACAATTACTAAACATAATGAATAGATAAATACAACTTAACGACAATAATAACAAGTATTTGCAACCCAACACAACCCGACCGGGGTGTCACAAGTCACGAACATCTAAAGAAAACCTGGACACAACTACAGGGCCAATAATATACAAGAAATAAATTCCGGAATTCTAAAGACAACGTTCGATGCCGCGAACGTTGGCGGTCACCTTACTCAGCTCTAATAGTAATACCTTCAATCAGCTATTAATCTACTACTGGGTGAACAATACCTGCAATTGCACGCGAGGTGCAGGGAGTAAAGTGAGTACTCCAACTCAATGAGTAATAAGATTAAATAATAATTGAGCAGCAAGAAACCATGTAAGAGCACTCCACCATGCTATATAGGGCAGTACAACCCTTTGAGAAAATAGTAAACTCTGAAAATCCTTTAGAAATATCTTGTTCAGTTAAAAACCTCTTTTGAAAATATCCATTTCCAACCATCAAGCATATGAATGCGATATTAGATAGCGCAAGTCAGCACATAAGTCAACCGCTCGGGCACAACACTCCACTAACAAATAACACCAGGGTATGTGGTAAACAGTGCGCGAAGTTGCATGAATGCCAATGAAATGAGAGTGCTGAATGTCATGGAACGTAGTATAAACAGGAACCAATGCATGAATGCAATGCAATGCACATGACCGCTGCGGCGCACAGCCCGATCCATTTGGATACCCGCGCTCACTGTGGGGGTTTAGAATCCGGAGGGGCTCCTACAGCCCAAGCGCAATATCAATATCACACCGCTGTGGCATGCAGCCCGATCCATCCTTAGTCCAGAATATGCATGAGAGCCACTAGGGCGATGTCAAGTAATAGTTCTCAGCTACAAACGTTAGAAATGTAGTTTAAGTTTTAAAACCTTAGAAGTATGACTAGACATTTCAAAATAGTGTTTAACTCGGGGCTGAAATCATTTAACATGCTAAGTATCATGGAAATAGTGATAATAATCCCTAAAGGATTCAAATAATCGGCACGAAGCCCAAAACATGGCAATCAGCCCAAATCATGACGATAACAAGTAGTTTCAGTCAAATACGTAGTAATTTCATCAATCGGGACGGACAAAGTGACAATCCCCAACGGTGCTCTACCCCACGCTCGCTATCCGTCGTGCAAGTCACCTCAATACAACACTATGATGTGCAAATCCGGGGTTTCAAACCCTTAGAACATTATTTACAAGTATTACTCACCTCGAACCGGCAAAAACTCAAGCTCGTGATACCTTTCCCCTCAATTCGTCCTCCTCACACGTCAAATCTAACAAAAGCAGAGCGAATACATCATACTATGCCAAGGGACCAATACCAATCGAAAATAATCAAAATATAGAAAAAATCTTGAAACTAACAAAACTCGAGCCCCGGGCCCACTTCTCAAAAAATCACAAAACTCACATTACCGGATTCCTTGTCTCGCCACGAGTTCATACATACCAAGAACTCCCAAATCCGAGCTCAAATGACCTATCAAATCCCCATTTGAAATATCAAAAACCCAAGGCCTAACTCTACCCCTTTTGGATGAATTTCAACCCACTTCCATGTTAAATCTATTATAAACTTGAATAATTAGGCCAAGGGACTTACCTCCAATCAATTACCAATCAAAAATCTCGAAAATACTCGCCTAAAGCTCTCAAGGTCGCTCCACAATGGTTGAAAATACCCCATGCTCGCGGATGAAATATAACATTTAAACCCTTCTGCCGGGTCGACTTTTGCTTCTGCGGATCAAATACCGCTTTTGCGACATCCGCTTATGTGGTCAACGTCTGCTTTTGCGGACTTTTTACTTAAGGCACCTACCACTTCTGCGGTCCCCACTTCGCTTCAGCGGGACCGCCTATTCCGCTTCTGCGAGACCCAGCACGCTTCTGCGAGACCGCTTATGCGGTCCTCTTTTCGCTCCTGCGGAATCTGGCAAGGGCCAAGACTTCCGCTTATGCGCTCCTCAAACCGCTTCAGTGAGACCGCACCTGTGGTCCCATAACCGCAGGTGCAAAACCTACATATACCAGCAAGTTTGAACCTGCAATTAACTCCAAAAACCTTCCGTTTAACCATCCGAACTCGCCCCGAGGCCCCCGAGACCTCAACCAAAAGCATGGACATATCCCATAACATCATCCGAACTTGTTCCTATCATCAAAACACATCAAACAACGCTAAAACCATCAAATCACATTGGATTCAAGCCTAAATTCTTCAAAAAACTTCCGAAATGCACTTTCGATCAAAACCCGACCAAACGACGTCCGAATGACCTTAAAATTTGTACACATATCCAAAATCACCTAACGAAGCTACAATATCTCTTGGAAATTCCATTCCGACCCTTAGATCAAATTCTCACCCATCAATCAGAATTTGCCAAAATACTAACTTCGCCAATTCAAGCCTAATTCTAACCGGACCTCGAAAATCAATTTTGATCGCACTCCTAAGTCACAAATCAACTCCCGAAGCTAACCAAATCACCGGAAACCACATCCGAGTCCTCTGACTCATAAGTCAAACTCTGGTTGACTTTTCCAACTTAAGACTTCCTTAAAGAGTCTAAGTGTCTCATTTCTTATCAAAACCAGTCCAAATCAAATCTAACACACCACATACCGCTAAAAAACATGAAGAAGCATGAATTGGTGGAAACAGAGCAATAACACATGAGACGACGGGTCGGGTCATCACATACAGGAAGCAAACATGCTGGGGAGACACTCTCAATGATACCCACCAATCAGACCAGAGCGTCCTGAAAAACTAGGGTAGCAATAAACCCATCTGGGACCTGAGCTGGGCCTACCAGAATTGCTGGGACCGGGGCCGGGGCCGGGGCCGGAACCTCCTCGTCAAAAACAAGCCGAGGCTCTGCCACTGGTGCTGCTTCTCTAGGCTGAGCTTTGCCGCTACTTCGGCCTCTAGCATGGCCTTGGACTCGCCATCTGCCCCTCTTAGGAGCTGCCTGATGCTCGGGCTGCTGATCAGAAGATGAGGAAGCACGTGTTCTTTCCATCTGCGAATGAACATAATAGAAATTCAATTAGCATTGAGAAATCAAACCGCAAGACAAGAAAGAACAATTGTGAAACTTTCCTTAACTCTGTAGCCTCTGGGGATAAATACAGACGTCTCTGTACTGATCCCTCAGACTTTACTGAGCTTGTCCGTGAATTGTGAGACCTATGCAACCTAGAGCTCTGATACCAACTTATCACGACCCGAATTTCCCACATTCGGGGGTTGTGATGGCGCCTTCTCATAGAAGCTAGGCAAGCCACAAATAATAAAATCCTAACTCTTTTATTTCAAATTCTTTTTACCAATCACATCAACAAGCGTTAAATATTAGAATAACAACGAAAATATGAAATTTAAGTGGAAGACTTAAATTAAATAAACTAAAGAATAATGCGGAAATAATCATATGCCTCTACCCAAGAACTGATGTCACAATATCTACAGACTACTAATAGTAATATAACATTTTGAAGGAAAAATAACACTGTCTGTCTCGAAACATGAGATAACAGAATGAAATGTAAGATAGAGGAGACGTCGGGCCTACGGACCCCTACAAGGCTACCTCGTTGTCTCGATGGAGTGAAGGAAGACTCCCGAACTACTGCTGATGTCCGGTACTTTGATCTGTGCAAAAGAGCACATAGTGTAGTATCAGCACAACCGACCCCATGTGCTGGTAAGTGCCTAGCCTAACCCCCGTGAAGTAGTGACGAGGCTAGACAAGAATACCACATAAACTTGTGCAGTTATATTCATATACAGCAGAAAAATAAACAAGAATAAACATTTTAATGGGAGGGAACCATGCTTCGGAGATAGCAAATAATACATGACTTCAAAGAATAATAATGGAAAATCAACAGTTTAACTCTAACACGAATAAGGGAAATAAAAGCAGATTTCACTGTCAGTACAAATCTCGCTGTAGGCGTTCAACCTAATCTCATTTCTCAATGTTTCTTTGTTAGGCTTATCACCCGCTCTCATTTCATCAAAAGTTCTTTGGTAGGCATACCACCAGCTCCCATTTCATCAAATCTCATGGTAGGCGTACCACCTGTAAGCACGTAATTTTTTCCCTATATGAATTACTCTCATAAATTCAAAACCAAAAATTTCTTTTAGTGTTTGCAATTTTGTGGATTTTTGTGGCATTTTCTGTTAATTGTGTGCATTTTTGTCTATGCATTTTAATTGGTAAAAAATACAAAAAATATGTTGCATTTGCATTTAATGTTTGACTTTGAATTTTGTTTAACTATTAATTAGTAATTATTTATTTTACAAAGATGGAAAATCACACAAAAAATATTTTATTTTCACATTTTTAATTTATTTTGGAATTTTGGTAGAATTCTGTTTAATTTGGTTTTAATTAGGTGTAATAAGTGTTAGATGTAGTAATTAATTTAACTTGATAGGATAATTGGATTAGGGATTAATTTAGTTTTTTTTTATTTTATTTCAATTTAAAAATAATTTAAAAGAAATCAAAAAAATGAAAAAATAAAGAAAAAGAATGAAAAATGGAAGAAAGGATAAAGAAAAAAGATCTCAGTTTTTGGGCCATTTCTGATTAATTATTCCAGGCCCAAACCCCAAATACCCGACCAGGCCTGCCCCCAATTCGCCCAAACCCATCCAAATATCCATGCCTCAACTCGGTCCAGCCCCCCTGGAACCCTTTGAATCTTCATTTAAAAATCGAAACCCTGGCGCCGCCACAATTTCTCCAGTGGCAGCGCCACCTCTATTCAACCATAATTTTCATCCATGCAAACCTTACCCTTCCCCTAACCCTAATCCACTACTATTTCTCCATAAATCCTCACTAAACCAATTTTTTCTTGA
The DNA here is from genome assembly GCA_026770625.1 of Nicotiana glauca. Classification (NCBI taxonomy): domain Eukaryota; kingdom Viridiplantae; phylum Streptophyta; class Magnoliopsida; order Solanales; family Solanaceae; genus Nicotiana; species Nicotiana glauca. The sequence continues at coordinate 28,414 of MU707228.1, forward strand.
ATCTGAAATTAAGGAAGAAGCGAATCTGTCAGGCTTTCAAATAATAGGTTTTGAAACGGGTGTTTACCATTTGTTCTTTCCGAGAACATATGGTTAATACATGTTTTGAATCAAATCAGAGTTGGTTAGGGTTTTAGCGGCTTGGAGGTATTCTTTCCATTCTCTTTCTTTTCTCCTGTTTCCTCATCCATTTATGTTCTTCCTTTTTCTTTTCGTTTTGCTTTTGTTTTTTTGCTCAGAAGTTTAATCTCGCATAACAGTAGTTCTTGAATTAATTAGTGTTAATTTCGTTGAAAGATTGAAATTATTTCATTTTTTGTGTTTTTATTTTCATAAGTTAGTATCAAGAACTGTTAGGTAGTCTGTTGAATTATTTTATTTGAATCTATTTGTTTAAGTTCATAGTTGCTAATAGGTGAATTAATTTGTTTGTTTAAATCACCTGAGTTCTTTGGACTCAATCCTTGGGCCCTTTTTATTTTGGTTGTCATTTACTTTCTGATTGATACCTAAACTTTGGCCCTTACCCTTGTCACGCCCCAAAATCTGAGGAGCGCGACCGGTGCTCAGCCGAGTAAACCCGACTGAGCAAGCCTGCTATATTTTATTCTACCCAAACTAGTTCATAAATAAAGAGGGGAAATTATCCCAATTAATAAATGCAAAGAAATTTGTCGTTAACAACCCTCATATCAATCTTGCTAATTGCTTCATTTAGTTTTCAAAATATTACTAGTTTACAGATTTAATAAAAAACATGCTTATTAAGTACCAAACGCTGTAGCCTGGACTTCCAACATCAGCCACTATCCACAATAGTCTACAGAGCCTCTAAACACAAGATAAGAGCAACAGAGAAATGCCAGTAACAAGGCTCCGGCTATACCTCAAAATGTATTCCGAAAATGAACAAAAGATACATAACATGACCCCGGGATGGAGTGGGGCTCACCAAAACAGCTGAATAAAAGTAGAGGAGGTGCTACTATCGGTGGACTGGAGTACTTGCTATAGAACAACATGCAATCATAACATGAATGTAGCGCCCCCGGCAAAAGAGACGTTAGTGCCATCGAATAGCACTAGTATGTAAGGCTAAAAGTCCTATTTCATATTAGAATATCCATACAAGCAAAGAATCCACAAACAATATGTCAACATCAATAATATTCTAACACCCAATTTTGAAACCTGTTAGTCCTCTACTTTATGAAAATAATATATATAATTTTTGTTTAGTTGGGAGACCTCTAGCACCGATATAAGTTTTACCACCGTCTTTGTTAGCACGGAGTCCGATCACGACTCGATCGACTAAGTCATCCCTTTTAGAGACATATACCACATCACAAATTTCCAGTTTCTAATTTCCCAGGTATCAAATTTCCAGCATTATACCACCATGTGTGCGGCATGGCGTTCGATTACGGACCGATCGGCTAAGCTGCCTTCCCACATATGCCGTGTGGGTTGGCCTTACCAAATTACAATGTTGCCAAGATCATTCCAGTAAAGGGGAATAAGCTCGATGCACCCCTACACCGGCACGTGTAGTTTTAGGAATGAGTCTTATGACCCACCCTTCCTCGGTGTTGCTAAAGATACTCCTGAAAACATATTTGATTCAATTTAGTATTGCACACAATTGTAGTATAAATACGAGTATACGAATATATCATAAATGCAACCATGCTTACCTTAATATCCTTAACCGTTTATAGATTCCAATTAGTATTTACAATCACCAACAACAGTATTTCCTTGGCTCATTGGGCCATTCAAAGATTCTTTATTCCTGGCACGGTGGCCGTATTCGGTTTCTCACATTTTTATCCCTTTATTTCCAAAGATCACCAACCAATATCAATGTACCAAATATTTCGGAAGTTATGTATTTTTAAATTCAACAGAGATAGAATCATCAAGCATAAGGGACTCTTCTCAAAGAGGAATATACCAACCAACAATTATATTATACATTGAGCGTATCTATAAGGCAAAGCATTATATAAAATAGCCACTTATGGGCATAGTTCGGGTATAAGACCTTTAGTCCATTCTACTTTTGGAAGTTAGATCATATGATTTGAGACTTATTTTATATTTGTTTCACACTTCCTTATTCGATTCATTTCCATATGTCATTACATATCATCAACAAGTAGGCCAAGTAGACATAATCAACCAAGTCATTTAATGCACACAATAGCAATTTGGAGCATTAAACAGAGCAATTCTTCTTTTGAGAGGCGACTCGGGACTATACAGTTTTTGTAGGTAAACCGCACTTAAACTTACAAACAAATATGGAATTCACTTTCGAGAGAGAAAGTTTAGCCTACATACCTCGATTGAGCTTTCCTTAAGTCCTACTATACTCCGAGACTCTTAGCAACGTCAATATCTTAGGAACATGACAAATCGAACCACAAATTAGAGAGGTGATCATATTTCTAGTTCATTTGAGCATATTTTCAAACACTAAGTGGGCATAATGCTTTTAAAACCATTTTGTGAAAGATCCTACCATCCCTCATCCCATCCTTAGCTCAAGACCCAATAAAATACTCTTAAGAACTCATGCACGAAAGATATCCACTTCTATCCTCATCAATTACCCTTCTAATGGTCTATCCTAGTTATATCTAGAAATTAAGAGCTTGGATTATAGACCCTTACCTTTTAGGAAGATGACTAAGGTGTCGTTCTTGACAAATCTTCAAGGTTTAAGCAAGAGCTTTAGGAGAAATATTGATGAAGAACCCCTTCTCCCTCTAGGACCCCTTCTCTCTCTCTAAATGTATCAAAAAATAAGCCTAAAATGAAGGGTAGGGTGTAATATATCGACATGGGATCAGGTTATAAAATTAGAAAATTGGAGCGACGAGTCAAGTATGCCATCACTGAGTAAACATGCGGTCCGCATAATGGACCACAGAATGCTCCCCAAAAATTAAACATTTTGACTCAGTCTGTGGTAAGAATGTGGTCCACATTCATGTTCTGCGGTAGCAAAGTGCACCGCGGAACTGACACTCGCAAAAGTCAAAGGAAAATATGTGACGACTATGCGGTCCGCATTTCGATTATGTGACCGCATTTTGACCGCATTACTGACTTCAATTTTAACTAACATTCTGCCTCACTTTGCGGCAGATATGCGGTCCGCATTTCGATCATGCGACCGCATTCTGGACTGCATTTCTTACATTTTTTCTCGAAACTTATTCTTGACTTTTTAATGCATTTACTAATTTCTAACACATGTTCCTAACTTGGAACCACGGGATTCGGGTTTTCGAGTAGGGATTTCACGGGGCAACCCCTTTGTGACCCATGGTCATTCAAACCACCATTTGGGCTTTTTGTCAGTCTTGACCCATGTAGCCTGTCCAATGTAAATTTTAGGGGTGTGAGGGGTAATTTGGGTAGTCTAAATTAGGGAATATTTGATAACAGAAATAGAAAGCTTTTAGTGGGGATTTTTAATTGAATTTCAGAAGTGTAGTAGGTTAGCTTGAGTAACAAGTTAGTAAATAAGGGGTCAAGTAGAAAAAAATTAGAAAAGAGGTGGAGTTGAAAAAAGGGGAAATCTTATGTTGCCCTAGCCCCTTGCCTAAAAAGGCAACCCAAACTTGCTTTGCAAAGAAGAAAAAATAGTCCCAAAAGTTCTAAGAGCTGAAAATTTAGAAAAAACATAGGCGGCCAAATAGTTACTGTTTCATTGGATTTTGAGCGAATTTTAACTTCTTTTCAACCTATAAAATGCTCTCTGAATAGCCTCAAAGTTGAAATGGAATAATCTTAGTGTGAGTTTGTGGGTTTTAGAATTTGTTTTAGTTTGGAGTTTTGTTGAAATTATTGTTCCATCGAAACGTTTTTGTGATGTCTTTAATTTATGATTCCTGAACTGGTTTCTAAGCTACTTGGGTTGAGATGATTTAAGTTTGGTATTTTTAAAAGCTCGTTTGAAATTCTGGTAGTGGATTTGTGACTGATGGGCATCCGTTTTTTTGGTTCAAAGCTATTTCGTGGTTTATTTGGCTGTTGAGATCCTGTTGTTACTAATGCTGAACCTTACCTCTTTACTCTCATTTCCCGGTACACAAATCTGTAAATATATGGTTGTGAAGGAAATAAATGAAATAAAAATGAGAGTTTGAAGCATTGTATCAGATTATATTGTTTATTTATAGTTTTTCTTCATGATGTCTGTATGTTTGAACATGTGATTCAATGTGGTGTGGTTGTGATCAATTGGATTATCTAGATTACTATATTATAATTGAACTATGGATTGTTGAGGCAAAGAATTGACCAAGCATGGATTACTAACTAAGTTTTTTTTTAGGGTATATAGATAAATGTATGATAATTTGGGACTGTCAGGAACTTCAATAGTTATTTCTTCGATATGTGACTTTAACTTTAAGACTGGTTAAAATTGGTACTTCGTTTGTACGGTATGATGTATTAGAACAATTGTCGATAATGATAGCCTATCATGTTTTAAAAGTGTTATGGTGTATTTATAAATTCAAGTTGGTCATTAGGAAGTGTTCATTCATGTATTCATGGTAGCCACAAGCTGATTTGTTTGTCAAGTGTTTAGCTTCTATACATATTAGTTTCTTTGGTTTGTTATTTGTTTAAGTAATAAAATTTAGGGATAAAATTTGTTGGTATTTAATTAAGGAATCTAAGATTAGTATAACAATGTTTGGCTTTCAATTTCTATAGTCGCATTAAGCTAAATTAGCATAGGATCGATTAGGGTCAGCATGCTAACACTTCCCCTCCCTCGTTAGATCTGGGCTTTATTTGAGCCAAAACTTTGAAATCGGAAAAAAAACAAAACAAAAAAGCAAGAAATGGCAATCCCTATTAATGTGTGCTATGTGTGGTCAGCAGTTGGTTTATTGTATGGTGGACCAATTGGATCACAAAACTGGCCCCAATAGACTTGGCCAAATGTTATTTTGATTATCCAGTTACAGGCTCTTTTCAGGCCTGGATCTCTTTGGTGTTCTAGGCGAACAGTCTAGTGAACATGCCAATTGGACATTTTTAAGGCAGTTGGGCTTCTCGGGCAGCCCACTATTGAGTTCACGCTTATTTTATTGGTTCTCAAGGCAGGCTTATGCGTCAGTTTATTTTAAATTCAAATCATGTTAAGCTGTAGCTAGTTAGTTGGACTTTGGTTTAGCTTGGGGTGGGCCATATTCGACAAAATTATAATATATGGCCCTAAAAAATTAAGTCTAGAAGTATTTTTAAATAGTCGAGGTGCGCCATGCAAAACAAAAATGACAATTGCGTGACCTGCTTTTAATTTGTTTTAACTTAACCTTTGAATTCGAGGCGTGCCATTTAGCGAAATTCAATGGCCTTCGCAAAATTAAAAACTCTTAGTTTATTTAGGCGCGTACTTTAATAACATTACCTTCCTAAACTCTGGTGCACATTTATGTGACCCAAATCCAAATCTCAGCGTTAGATAAAATGTGTTATGGTCTGGGGGTGCATTTATGTGACATGATTCGATACATATTTTAAAAAACAATGAAATCTCCCATTAATTAATTGAATAAAAGAGGTTTGAAAACTAAAGGTACATAGGTTTAAAATGTTCTAAAATCAAATAATGGGCCAAATATTATAGTTGAGCGACCGTGCTAGAACTACGGAACTCGAGAATGCCTAACACCTTCTCCCGGGTTAACAGAATTCCTTACTAGGATTTCTTATTTGCGGACTGTAATACAAAGTAAACCTTTTCCTCGATTCGGAATTTGAACCGGTGACGTGGGACACCATAAATCTCCCGAGAGGCGAATCTGAATTTTTAATAAAAAAATACATCTCATTTTGGTAGTCCTTAAATTTGAAAAACTCCCTTTATTATATCACTTTCCGGGGATGTAGTGAAAAAGGAGGTATGACAGCTCTGGCGACTCTGCTGAGGACAAGAACCCAGAACGTCGGTTTAGGGTTCAAGAGTTCGAGTTTGGAATAATTGTTGTATTTGAATTTATTTATTATCTGATTTTTTTTACACGTTTGGGCTTAAATGTGCTTGCTTTTTACCGCTTTGATATTATATGAACTGTCTATACAAACTGATACGAAACCCTTCTCTTCTCCGTCCTGAGGAGTGCACGCTGGTCGTGACTTCTTTCTGTTAGTGTCATATCCCAATAGGACGAGGCTCGGACAAGTCGCAAAGCCGGAGGATCTTTTGGTTACTGGTACGGAGCCCCCCCCCCCCCCCCCCNTGCCAGATCCCTAGTAGGAACGCTTATTTGCATATTGTGCATTTGACTTATGGGACTCAACACAGGGCTTCGGTCCATCTAGGACAGGTGTACCCAAAATAATAGACTATCCTGATGCATCCTACTTGTGCATTTATCTGCTTTGGATATGTATACTGACTTGATTTTGAATCAAAGGGGAGAGTTTGAAAAAGAAAATAGCAGTGTGAGGGTTAAGAGGAGTAATCACCTATTTTGAAAGAAAAACCCAATGTCCAAAAGGTACTGAAACTCTATCGAATTTTTGAGAAAAGTGAAAAAAAGAAAAGGAAAAGGTTTTGTTTTAAAAAATAGTTGGTTTTGTTTTATTTTCCCAAACTACGCCAGTTTGATTTCTCACAGGGTGTGAGATACGTAAGAAACCCTCATCGGGTCCAACTTCCTTTTTGAAAAATATCCCAAAAGAACAAAATTTTATTTTAATTGTAAATAAGTAAGGTGATGACATTCTTGTCAAAATAGCCGAATGTCCTCAAAAGGGCACCGGAAGGCTATTTTTGCAAGAACAACCACCTTTGGTCATTTTTCAAGGTTTTGGACGGTTAAGCGAACACAACCTTAAAATCTTCTCCCTCAAAGTGCTGAAAGGCCGTATGGGCAAAGCCGGATATTTTGATGGAAATTTTGAAACATAGTGATAACTTTTTGAGTCAAAATGAATCTTGATTTTTCTCCTGTTAGTTTCCTTTTTGTGTCTATTGGTTTTTATGGTAAAAATTTGGTAGGAGGAGTCGCTTTAGTCAGAACATTTTATTTTTTTGGAAAAAAATTGAAAATCCGAAAATATTTTGTTATTTATTTTTCATTTTTGTCCCCAAGAACTAAACTTTGTCTGATTCATACGGGGTCATGATACATAGGCAATCTCCATAGGATTCGACCGTAACTAAATGAAAAAGAGGAAAAGAAAAAAAGAGGAAAAACAAGAGAGGAAAAGGAAATAAAAAGAGAGGAAATAAGAAACCGAGAGAAGGAAACAATGGCAAAACAAGAGGTAGAAATAAGAGAATAAAAACAAAGAGGAAGCAAAGGCAAGAATGAAAAAAAAAAGAAAAAGAAAAATAACAAGAAAAGAAGTTGAAAATGAAAATAAGGAAAGTCGGGATGATGCAAGCAACCGATCAAATGCATAATAGAAACGGTTAACTGCTTAGGTGCATTCATGCCCCCAAATGTGCGGTTGCCAATCTGTTAAAGCCTTAATTGCTAACAAGGTTGTCGTTGATGTATTGAGTCCAGGAAGGTGGTTAGTTTATGGCATTTGGGCGAGTCATCCATGCACGCTAGGTCAAACAGCCTTGACGGGATCGGACATAGGTGTTGTCAAATAGAAATTTGAGTTGAAAGAAGAGGCCCAAAGGTTGAAATGCCAGATAACGAAGATGTACCATGCTTGGATTAGTGGGCACCCTCTACCCTTATTCCCCACAAACTACCTCTAAAATCTTGCTTCTATCCCACTACCATCACAATCCTAAATTCCCAATGCCGCTGGTCGCTCCTCACAACATGCCCTAAGATTTAGCCCTTGCCACAACTACCCTGGAACCTTGCCTCAGCCTTTTCATGCTTCACCCGCCAATACAAGCGTGTCATTAACTACTTCCATTTTTCGCAGCTCCTCCCCATGCCAACATCCATCTATCTTCTAGTGAAACCTTGTTCAAAGTTCCTGATGCCCAATATTATGGTAGAAAACCAACTTTCAAGACCTCGGATCCATACTGTTGCACTCCTCATTTCGGGCCTCCCATTGAAATTGAAAAACCCTCTAAGATTGTAGAGCAAGATGAAGTGTCTAGAAAACGTGTGATGTTTGCAAAAGGGTCTTCGACTGGTGTCGGTGCAAGTCGGAAAAAGCCAAAGTTGGTGGTACTAGGGATGCGAAGCAAGCCTGTTGTAGTTGTGAAAGGGTCTCTCATTACCCCTGTTTCTATTAAATCAATGACTCGGTTATCAGCGGTTGAGACAAAGGATGTCCATGGAACTACAAAGGAGCAATAATGACACATAAGGGAGAGGAAGCAGAGGAAGAATTTATTGAGATCGGATAGCCAACTCATTTCGGAGGATGTCATACCTTCGAAGAATTAAGGAAGGCCAAGCTCTTCAAGGATAGCCAAATGCCTGTGAAGAAACCGGTTACCGAGGAAGAGGCCGAAGAGTTCTTGAGAAAGATGAAAGCGCAAGACTATTCCATTGTTGAACAATTAAGGAAAAATCCAACAAATATTTCTCTGTTATCTTTGTTGGCACATTTGGATGAACACCGCGGGGCCATAACGAAGATTATGAAAGAGGTACATGTTCCTGATAAGATCACAATAAATCAATTAGAAAAGATTGCTAGCAAGATTTTTGAAGCAAATAGGACCACGTTTGCGGATGATGAGCTTCCTATAGAGGGTACGGAACACAATCGAGCTCTTTGTATCACGGTGAAGTGAGAAAATTATTTTGTCACCAGGGTGTTGGTTGATAAAGGATCCAGTGCAAATATTTGCCCTCGGTCTATGTTGTAAAAGTTAAAGATCGGCACCGAAAGAATCCACATGAACAGTGTAGGTGTTCGAGGTCTTGAAGGGAAAGGAAAAGGTTCTGCCAGAGATATAACACTTGAATTGGTGATAGGGCCAGTTGGTTTTAGTGTCGAATTTCGAGTGCTGGACGTGGTTGCCCCATATAATTTTTTATTGGGTAGTCCTTGGATACATGCGGCTAAGGCAGTGCCATTATCGCTACATCAAATGGTGAACTTTTAGTAGGAAAAACAAGAGATTGTTGTGCGTAGGGAAGAGGATGTATACTTCCATGAACATTCATCTGTTCCATTTATTAAGGCTGGAGATGATCAAGGACCTTTAGCTTATCAAACTTTCGAAACAATGTCTGTCGAAAAGATTCCTGAAGGAAAATGCATCCAAGGCCGAGGCTATCACCTTCGATCTGCATGGTAGCTAGTGAGATGTTGAAGTATGGTTTTGTTCCAGGTAAAGGTGTGGGCGCATATTTGGAAGGTATTGTGCAGCCAGTATCTCTACGTAAATATCTGGGTACATTTGGTCAGGGGTTGAAGCCTACAGGGGATGATGTGAAGAAGGCTACATAGTTGGAAAAAAAGCATGGCCGCTCCCTAGGCCTATCCCAAACCTCTTCAGGACTTTTGTCAAGTCAGGGGTAGTGAAGCGTCCGGTGTTAGCAGTTCCTAAGCCTGTGGTTGTCTTTGATGAGGAGTCGATTTGAGAGGGTCCAACGTTTGTTTGATGAAGTGAACAAGCTAGAAATTAGGGAAGGTTCTAGTGATGAAGAGGTGCATTTTATCAGGCCGAATGTGAAGCTTAGCAATTAGGAAGCCACTCCTCTCCCTGCTCGGAGGGAATCTCAGTAGTTTTCTTTGTGTACCTTTCTATTTGGGGTCATTCCAGGGTTGTGACCTAGAGTTTTACTTTTCGCTTGTTCGATGAACAAACCCTGTTATCCTTTGTTTTCAAAGAAATGAAATTTCCCTTTCCATCACTCCTGATAATTTTTACATTTATTTTCTTTTTGCACAATTCTCTTATGTTGGTTTAAATGACATGACATGCATGAGGAGTCTTCGGCCGAGTTCTAAAAGCCAATTTAATTATGAGAATCCAAAATGGTGTGTGATGATGAAGCACAGATTGATGATAATGAATGGGTTAAAACCCTCTTGGAATAATTGAGTTTGATTGATGAACATGAGTGTGGCATGGCCACTTGTATCAACAGTGAATGGCAAGAGCATATAATAAGAAGAGGCATCCACAAAAGTTCAAAGTGGATCAGCAAGTGTGAGACGTATCTGTCACGACCCCAGCCCCGGCCGTGATGGCGCCCAACACACTACCAGGGAAGAACGACTAATTCAATAACCTTAACTATTTTTATACAATTTATGAGGTAATTAACATGGATAATTACTAAGTCATAATACTGAATATCTTAAATAAAGTTAAAACACGTGGAATCCCAAGTAATAAAACAACTACACAGCCCAAAGAATCCCGTGTCACAAGTCTGAGCCTCTAATACATGAGTATCCTCCTACTACATATCGTTCTCTAGAAATGCAAAAATAAAGCAAATAAGATAGAAGGAAGATCAGGATTGCGAACGTCAAATGCAGCTACCTTGATATTCCCGGATAAGATGCTAGGTAGAGAAATCCTCACTCAGCCTCAGGTGCATCTGTATCTGCACGCAAGGTGCAGGGAGTAATGTGAGTACTCCGACCCAATAAATAATTAGCATAAAGAAAGGCTGCGAATGAGAATTCCTGATGTGACGACCCGGCCCATCGTCACGTGAGTTACCACCCCGTTTTTACCGTATTATGTTGCTCTATGTGTTAATATCATTATTTGAGTTGATCGGGCAGTATTGGATTGGTTTTAGTTTCAAATGAGGCACTTAGCCTCTTAGAAGGAAGCTTGTTTTGGAAAAGTTAACCGGAAGTTGACTATATAGTTAGAGGGCTCGGATGTGATTTTCGGTGATTTGGTTAGCTTCGTGGGTTGATTTGTGACTTAGGAGTGCAATTGGAATTGAATTTGGAGGCCCGGTGTAGAATTAGGCTTGAATTAGCAAAGTTTGAATTTTGGCGAATTCCGGTTGATAGGTGAGATTTTGATCCGTGGGTCAGAATGGGATTCTGAGAGTTGATGTAGCTTCATTAGGTGATTTTGGATATGTGTGCAAAATTTCAGGTCATTCGGACGTCGTTTGGTCGGGTTTTTGATCGAATGTGAGTTTCGGAAGAATTTGATAAACTTAGGCTTTGATTTGGTGAAATTTGAGGATTTGGTGTTAACGGTAATGTGTTGATGGTTCGAGCAAGTTTGAACAAGGTAATGGATCATATATGTGCTTTTGGTTGAGGTCCCGGGGGCCTCGGGGTGTTTTCGGGTGGTCAATCGGAACAATCTTGGCTTGTGGAAGTTGCAGAAAAACAGCAGAAATATTGCAGAGATTTTTCCGTATGTGATCGCATAGGGAGCATTGCGATCGCATAGGAGGTCTTGGAAGGGGTTCAGATTTGCTCTACGTGATCGCGTAAGAGGCTGTGCGATCGCATAGCTTTTTAAGGTTGGCCAGTGTGTTCGCGTTCGTGGTGATGTGATCGACTAGTGTAATGGGACCTGGGGTCCCTGGTAACATTTTGTTCTATGCGAACGCGGAGCTTGGAGCGCGATTGCGTAGGTGTGGAAAGCTGTGCTCTGCGATCGCAGGGGCAGTCATGTGATCGCGTAAGAGGATTTGGGGAGGTTTGATTTTTATGCTATGCGATCGCATAGGGTTATTTTTCACCTGGGCAGAATGTTTTAAGGTCTTTTCATCTGCGAACCAAGTTTATTTTCCTCCATTGTTAAGCGACCTTGGAACTTTTGACGAGATTTTAAGAGGGTTTTGACTGGGAATCGATTGGAGGTAAGTCCCATGGCATAGAACCATCATCTAATTGTGATTTCAACACCTAAATTCATGGAATTTGATTAAAACGGGAAGAACTAGGGCTTGGGTTTTTGAATGAGGAATTTGGATTTGAGGGAGCATTTGGACTCGTGGCGAGACGAGGAATCTGGTGATGTGAATTTCGTAATTTTTTGAGAAGTGGGCCCAGGGCTCGGGTTTTGCCAACTTCGTGTCTTTGGGTGTATTTCGAATTCTTTTGATTGGGTTATGTTTCTTTAGCCTATTGTAATGTATTCGTTGTGGTTTTGGCCAGATTCGACGCGTGAGGAGGTGGATTCGAGAGGAAAAGGCATAGTGGACTAGTCTTGTGGCCGGTTTGAGGTGACTAATGTATGTAGATATTGACCTAAGAGTTTGAAACCCCGGTATATCACATTGCGACGCTATATTGAGGCGTGACACGTACTCTACGGCGAGTGCGGGGTCGTTTGTGATTGGGGACTTTGGCTTAGTCCGCTCGAGTGATGTTGATACTGTGTCATTGACAAGGAATTAATTGGTAAACCTCCTACTTGGATGGTTATGAGTATATTTGGGCTGTATGCCGATTATTTGGATCCCTTAGGGATTATTATCACTGTTTCCATGATATCAGTCCTGAGTAGAACACTGTCACGAATTGATTATCAAATTTCTAAGGTTTTAAAACTCAATCTATAATTCCTGATAACTGGAACTGAAAATGATAAATTTGACTGTGTTGTGTGTCTTGTATGCATATAACTGGACTGAGTGTGGATCGAACTGCACGGCGCAGCGAGTGCAACGATGATATTGCGCTTGGCATGTAGAAGCCCCTCTGGAGTCTGAACCCCCACAGTGAGTGCGAGTACCAAATGTATCGGGCTACGCGCCGCAACGGTCATGTGCATTGCATTGCATTCATGCATCGGTATCTGCCTGCTTTATCGGTCATTATTTGTTGCTGTTCCACCGTTAAATGTGTAGAAGTATTTGTTATAGCTTTGCATTGTTGTATTTCGGGATTTCTTACTGTCAGCGATTATATTGTCTATTACCATTAAGTTTGAAGTACTCACTATACTCCCTGCACCATGTGTGCAAATTCAGGTGTTCTCGGAGCTTAGTCGAGCTGTTTGCTGCTTCTAGAGCTTTCAGGAGTTGTCGAGGTAGCTGCTTGACGTTCGCAGGACCCCGCTCCTCCCCTATCCCTTTTATCTTTTCTGCATTTTTGAACATTAGTATTACTCAGGATTTATTACTTTGTGTTATTAGAGGCGCTAGACTCATAAACCTAGGTCTTTGGGAGATGTTGGTTATGTTAGTGTTTCATACTGTCTCTATCTAAATTATTTGGTTAAAAGACTTATTAAACTGTTAAATTAAACTCTATAAACTGGTAATGGGATATGATTGGGTTGTGAGTGTTAATTGGTCGGGCTTGCCTAGCAATGGTGTTGGGCACCATCACTACCGGGATTGGGGTCGTGACAAGTTGGTATCATAGCCTAGGTTACTAGGCCTCATGCGTCATAAGCCGGTTAGTAGAGTCTCGCGGATCGGTACGGAGACGTCTGTATTTATCCTCAAGAGGCTGCAAAACCTTTAGGAAAACTTCACTTTCTTGGAATTCTTATCGTGCGTACTTGATTCAGCTTGAGATATAACTCTTGAAATTCCTTCCACACATCTGCATGCACACATGAGCGCTCGATATAATAGGTGCCCTGATGGCTTGTGATTCCCTGATCGAGGGGCGAGATGTGATCCCGTGAGTTCGATGTTGGGCCAGTTTAGATGACTTGAGGCCGGATCTTGCGTAAGGCTTGAGCACTGAGGTGCTGATCGTGTGAGCAAGTGCTTTGAACTTCTATGTTCAGTGTCGACCTTATTAGCCGGAACTGCGGATGGATATCCATGTAATGAGTATGTTAGTGCTGCGAGATGTATCAATGTGACTCGGTAGTGACGAAAAAGTCTGCCGGATAGTAGATGAACTATTAAGTGTTTGATTTCTATTGTGATTCGATGTGTGGCCCGAGTTTTGGGCGCGTGAAGAATACTTTTGTGTCTCCTAGATGGGAAGAGAAGTACACTACGTGTGGCGATATGAGTTTAGAATTAGGAAGACTTAATGGATATTTTTTGTGTATGATGGTGGAAGGTGTGCTGAAATACTAAATTGAGGCAAAACAGGAAGGGTATCTCCTGCAGAGTGTTCTTAAAGGGTAGAATTGTTATGTATATTATTAGAATATTTCATGTGTAATTGAAAGGTACGTGTTGTAATTTGAAATTTTGGGTCGCTTCAGAGAGTGGACTCAGCTGATATGGGGATGAATGCGAGGTTTGTAGAGGATTTCAGTATCCGAGGATCTGTGTTTTCATAAACTAGTGGATGATTTGATTTAATCTCACTATAATATTGTGGCATCATTAGAGTAAAAGTATTAAGGGTTATTAAATATGTCTTGATAGATGGCTTCAAGCCAAGTTGGGGAGGTTGTTGTTGATTAGCTGATCACACGGTTATATGCTATGTTGTTTCCGTTTAGAGGTATGCTGGCGGATCAGTCCTGGTTGCAGAAAATGAGCCGATGATGGCACGAGTGAAGCAAAATTTTGATAAAGGTTATATGGTGCTTCATAGATAAGAGGAAATATTAGGATGTCTTGAGCTGTTGTTGATAAAGAATGCTTAGTGCATAGAGAAGGAAGATGTTAGTTTGTATTGGAATGAGGTCATATCCTTCGACGTCAGAGTGCTAATAAGGCACGAGTGGTTCTGTTCGTTAAGTCAGGTAATTTGCAGTTGGAATAGGAGTGAATGGTTTTATTGTGTTCAAGATTTTGCATGCAATAATCAGGTGTCTTAAGGTGGTGTATGTGGCTAGAGACTGTGTTTACATTAGGAAGAGATTAAGACTTGTGGTATATTATGCTAATTAGGGGATTCCATGTATCAGTATCTGGGAAGTAATGGTAACGAATTCCAATTCGCATGAAGTCCTTCAAGTAAAGTATTTTGGAACGTGGTATTTTTGGGAAGCATTGAGAGAGTATTCGGTGGCCTATGGGTCTTAGACAGCGTGGTCTTATGTTCGAGTCTCGTGTGGTAGGCCTGGATTCAGGCATTACGATGCTACAACAAGGATGAATATCAAGTTGATGATGAATAAAAAGAGAAATTTGATAGACGGAACAGCTTGATAATAGATTGAATCGGTATGTTAAGGGTATGATTAATTCCTTGTATGTGTTCGAAGTAATGGGCTTTTACAGGCAATTTGCAGCAATGCTCTTGAGTTTTGACGGCTTGCTCAGCTCGGTTTAGATAGAAGGATTCAGTCCTGGCAGTTTAGCTTGTACAAATGGAGTTGGAAGAGATGTCCTTGTTGGGTTTTACCATGGTTTGAGGATGAGTATATTTCCTATAGGTATGCGAATCATGGAGGGTGTAATGATTTTTCTCTTCTAAATGGGATTAATGAAAGTTCTTGACTAGTGGAGTGCGTCGATGTATGCGGTGTGGAAGGGAGATAAAAGTCCTCATGTTATCCTAGTGTGGACTGGTATATGCGATATGTTGTGGAGGATTGGGATTTGTGTGTGTAAGGCTCGGTTCAGTTCGGAATAGAAAGTCATTAAATTCTTAAGTGGCATGGGCAGCTGCAGGTGATTTAAGAATCGATCTTCAGATGATTAGGGTGAGTGATCCTCATATGACTAAGGAAATGGTGTTGCTAATCATAGTGCTTTGACGAGGGTATAAGTTTCAGAAAAAGAAAAGGGCAACGTGATTAAATTGATGGCCTTTCGGTAGTGTTGCGGCATTTTTCTTGATAGATCGATTGTTGATATCTGAGTGTGTTTGATGGCATGGGAGAATTTTAGAATATCTTCGAAGAATGACTGGGTACTCGAGGGGTAATATGTATTTATACTGCAGAATTTGGGATCAGGCATAGTAATTTGTGTTCTATGTGGAGCTGGAGACTGGGAGTTCTCATGTTCAAGCTATGTAGTAGTTGTGGATAGTGTGTATTGGTAATGTTAGCGGCTATTGGGATTGGAGGACCGAGTGGGTCCTTCTTTATTGGTATATTAGATTCTGGATATGATATTGGGGTGTAGACTGGTTGTCTCGGTGTTGGGTTATTCTAGACTATTGTGCTATGGGTTATGTCGGAAAAAGCCACAGGTTGCGTGGCGAGGTACATCGGATTATGTTATAGCAGAGCGGTTGGTATTCCAGAGATCAGTGGACGGCTGTGAAGGATTGCTTTACTTAATTGGGTCTTTGTGACGGATGTCAGTATAAAGGTTTCTACCATTGATTCGGTTCCGGTATTGAGGGACTTTTCGGGTGCGTTCCATATGGTCGGGCATTTCATCGGGCGAGACTGTGGATTTCAGTAATTATTTGGTGCCAGGCACCGTATCGTACGGCTCCGGCATGAGCAATAGTAGTGGAAGAAGTAGCTTCAGGCTTCTTGGTAATGAGTTGTTAGTAAGCTGATTGGATACATGTTTAGCTTGAGTTGGCTTGGTTAGTCCCGAATTGTATTGATGAAGGATAGGTTGATTCGATCGTTATTGAACCTGCTAGTGATCTGGGGAGATCTACGAGTTGCTTTTTCGGTGCTGTGAGGCGTTATGATTTTTGGACTGTGGGCACATATAGTGCGGTGCTATCGAGATTCGTAGTGGAAGTTGAGGGGGAAGTACCTCAGTTGTATTTGATTTTTGTAGCTTACAACGCTATAAGTAGATATCATTATGCACTCAGTATGCTTACGACCGATAATCGGTATTTTGTTATAATGAGCGAATTTGGCTCGATGTGCATCTCCCTATATGAGATATTTGTGTGGATCGGGTGGCACGCTGCCACGGGTATGTTATCTGGATCGGGTTGCATGCCGCAACAGTGTGATGTTGAGAATAGTTTTCCATATGTTACTTTGTAGGCCTTGCTTCCTGGTTTCTGAGGAAAGTTCGTGTTGGGTGTTGCTCGGCGAATAGCGCTTCGGTTGTGTCCTTTCAGGATTGAATGGTATATATTACTTGCTTCACCATGGGTGTGAGGGATTGCTTGGTTTCAGACATCAATCTGTGTGTGGCTGTCTATTTTGAGCATAGCGACTTGAGGTGCTTCATGGGTAAATGGGTAACAGTGCTTGGATAAGATCGCGCATTGTAGCGAGGCTACGAGGAGATTAGACCCTTCGGGGTAGGTTTAGGTATTCTATTTCTATAATGTGGGACGGGATCCCAGCCTTGTATTGTGATGGTACTGAGGAGTTTGAGTTACAGCTCTTTCGTTTGAGTCATTTGTCATGATTTGAGTATATTCAGACCGCCCATCATTGGTGCGTAGATTACACAAGTTGTGGCTTAGGCCTGTGATGAGGTGTCATATCACCAGAGTGGTGTGTTGAATTCGAGGTGATCGTTGGAGTAATTAATGAATGCGAACAAAGGTGATTTCAAGTGATTAGAGGGCTTATATCGAGGTTTGGTCCCGGAAATCTGTTGTGGCACTAGTCAACAGCGAAGTGGCTTTATGTATGGATGATTGGTCTGAGAAATGGTTATGGTTTACTGCGCGTTTCATCTTCGTTTGGTAGGATACGAAAGTGTTGGAGTGAAACTTTAGCTAATAAGCGGTTCCTATCGGTAATCGAGTATTAGGGGCAACTGCTATGAATAGTGACCATCGTTTCAAGTGTTGGATTGTGTGATATATTGCATGATTTCACTTGAGGTTGCAGGCATGGTTTATTACAGCTTGTTCGAGTTTATTCTGAATATTGACGCAAGGTTCTGATTTTGAGTATGATTTCGAAAAGTGCAATGTGGTTCTACGGTTTATGGCCTAGACGAACAGTGAAATTTCAGCGGAGTGGTATTATTGGACATATGTAAGATAGGGTGACGAGGGATCACCCCAGGTATATGCTTGGTAAGGTCATTTAGCTATTGGTTGGCTTCTAGGACAACTCTGGGTACGCTCGAGGACGAGCGTTTGTTTAAGTTGGGGAGGATGTGACGACCAGGCCCTTCGTCACGTGAGTTACCACCCTGTTTTCCCCGTATTATGTTGCTCTATCTCTTAATATTAGTATTTTAGTTGATCGGGCAGTATTGGATTGGTTTTAGTTGGAAATGAGGAACTTAGCCTCTTAGAAGGAAGCTTGATTTGGAAAAGTCAACCAGAAGTTGACTATATAGTTAGATGGCTCGGGTGTGATTTTCGGTGATTTGGTTAGGTTCGAGGAATGATTTGTGACTTAGGAGTGCGATTGGAATTGAATTTGGAGGCCCGGTGTAGAATTAGGCTTGAATTGGCGAAGTTTAAATTTTGGCGAATTTCGGTTGATAGGTGAGATTTTGATCCAGGGGTCGGAATGGGATTCCGAGAGTTTGTGTAGCTTTGTTAGATGATTTTGGATATGTGTGCAAAATTTCAGGTCATTCGGACGTTGTTTGGTCAGGTTTTTGATCGAATGTGAGTTTCGGAAGAATTTGATAAACTTAGGCTTTGATTTGGTGAAATTTGAGGATTTTGGTGTTAATGGTAATGTTTTGATTGTTCGAGCAAGTTTGAACAAGGTAATAGATCATATCTGTGCTTTTGGTTGAGGTCCCGGGGCCTCAGGGTGTTTTCGGGTGGTCAATCGGAATAATCTTGGCTTGTGGAAGTTGCAGAAAAATAGTAGAAATGTTGCAGAGATTTTTCCCTATGCGATCGCATAGGGAGAATTGCAATCGCGTAGGAGGTCTTGGAAGGGGTTCATATTTTCTTTACGCGATCGTGTAAGAGTCTGTGCGATCGCATAGGTTTGGAAGGTTGGTTGGTGCGTTCGCGTTCGTGGTGTTGCGATCGCGTAGTATAATGGGACCTGGGGTCCCTGGTAACATTTAGTTCTATACGAACGCGGAGCTTGGAGCGCGATCGCCTATGTGTGGGAAGCTGTGCTCTGCGATCGCATGGGCAGTCATGTGATCGCGTAAGAGGATTTTGGGAGGTTTGATTTTTAAGCTATGCGATCGCAATTGTGGTGATGCGATCGCATAGGGTTATTTTTCAACTGGGCAGAATGTTTTAAGGTCTTTTCATCCGTGAACCAAGTTTATTTTCCTCCATTGTTAAGCGACCTTGGGAGCTTTTTGACGAGATTTTAAGAGGGTTTTGACTGGGAATCGATTGGAGGTAAGTCCCATGGCCTACAACAATCATCTAATTGTGATTTCAACACCTAAATTCATGGAATTTGATTAAAAAGGGAAGAACTAAGGCTTGGGTTTTTGAATGAGGAATTTGGATTTGAGGGAGCATTTGGACTCCGATTTTGATAAATTTTATATGTACGGACTCGTGGCGAGACGAGGAATCCGGTGATGTGAATTTCATAATTTTTTGAGTATAGGGCCTAGGGCTCGGGTTTTGCCAACTTCATGTTTTTGAGTGCATTTCGAATTCTTTTGATTGGGTAATGTTTCTTTAGCCTATTGTAATGTATTCGTTGTGGTTTTGGCCAGATTCGACGCCCGAGGAGGTGGATTCGAGAGGAAAAGACATAGCGGACTAGTCTTATGGCCGGTTTAAGGTGAGTAATAGATGTAGATGATGACATGAGGGTTTGAAACCCCGGTATATCACAGTGCGACGCTATATTGAGGCGTGACACGTACTCTACGGCGAGTGCGGGGTCGTTTGTAATTGGAGACTATGGCGTAGTCCGCTTGAGTGATGTTCATACTGTGTCATTGACGAGGAATTGATTGGTAAACCTCCTACTTGGATGGTTATGGGTATATTTGGGCTGTATGCTGATTATTTGGATCCCTTAGGATTATTATCAATGTTTCCATGATATTTAGCACGTTTTCATGATATCAGTCTTGAGTTGAACACTGTCACGAAATGATTAGCAAATTTCTAAGGTTTTAAAACTCAATCTATAATTCCTGATTATTGGAACTGAAAATGATAAATTTGACTGTGTTGTGTGGCTTGCATGCATATAACTGACTGAGTGTGGATCGGGCTGCACGGCGCAGCGAGTACTACAATGATATTGCGCTTGGGTTGTAGGAGCCCCTCCGGAGTCTGAACCCCTACAGTGAGCGTGAGTACCCAAATGTATCGGGATGCGCGCCGCAACGGTCATGTGCATTGCATTGCGTTCATGCATCGGTATCTGCCTGCTTTATCTATCATTATTTGTTGTTGTTCCACCGTTAAATGTGTAGAAGTATTGGTTATAGCTTTACATTGTTGTTTTTCGGGATTTCTTACTGTCAGCCATTATATATGTCTATTACCACTGAGTTGGAAATACTCACTTTACTCGCTACACCATGTGTGCAGATTCAGGCGTTCCGGGAGCTTAGTCGAGCTGTTTGCTACTTCCAGAGCTTTCAGGATTTGTCGAGGTAGCTGCCTGACGTCCATAGGACCCGGCTCCTCCCCTATCCCTTTTAACTTTTCCGCATTTTTGAACATCAGTATTACTGAGAATTTATTACTTTGTGTTATTAGAGGCTCTAGACTCATGACCCCAGGTCTTTGGGAGATGTTGGTTATGTCAGTATTTCATACTGTCTCTATCTAAATTATTTGGTTAATAGACATGTTAAACTGTTAAATTAAATGCTATAAACTGGTAATGGGATATGATTGGGTTGTGAGTGTTAATTGTTCATGCTTGCCTAGCAATGGTGTTGGGCGCCATCACGACCGGGATTGGGGTCGTGACACCTGAATAGGCATAAAGTAATTCTGTAAATACAAAAACTTTAAACTAGTAGTATAAAATAAGTAAATCAATGAAAACAATTATGGAAGTACCACAACAGATAAATAAGTAAATGACAATCAAATATGCAATGCAACACATAGACCGGTACTCTCTAGTACCCGCTGCGACGTGCAACCCGCTCCATTTATTTATCGTCGATGGCGCTCACTAGGGTTGTGTAGACTCCGGGAGAGGCCCCTTACGTCCCAAGCGCAATAATAAGCCATCTCGTGGCATCAACTAGGCCCTCAGCCTCATATCAACATCAATATCATACCACTGCAGCATGCAGCCCGATCCCATACTCAGTCCAAAATCACATAAGCCTCTTGGGCACAATAATATAGAAGTATTCAGCCCAAACTTCCTTTGAAAATATTAATTAAGTTTCTAGTTTAAGAAAAGGTGGCATAGTTTGCAAAACAATATTTAATACTAGGACTAAGTTCAATAACACGTAAAAATGGCAAGAAACCAGTAATAGCAATCCCTGAAGGATTAAATCAATTGGCACGAAGCCCAAATATAGAAATCATCTCAATTATAATGATAATAAGTGAATTTCAGACAATTACGCAGTATATTCATATATCGGGACGGACCAAGTCACTATCCCCAACGGTGCTCTCCCTCACGCTCGCTACCCGGCATGCAAGTAACCTCAATATAGCACTATGATGTGCAAATACGGGGTTTCAAACCCTCAGGACATCATTTACAACTATTACTGACCTTAAGCCGGCCAAAATCCTAGCTCGCTATGCCCTTGTGTAAGGCCCCGTAAAATCTTGTGCTCAAAACCTTGTAGCTCGTAGTGCCAAGGTTCGAATGTGTGTCAGGAATGTGTAGAATTCTTCGTGGCGAGCAAGCTCGCCGCGGTTCAGACCCTTTTTACCGATTATGCACTTAAAAATCAAAATAATCTATTTTATAGAAAATTGTCATTATGCAGTCCAGAATGCGGACCGCATTTCTGCCGTAGAGTGAAGCAGAAGAATTGTCAAAATTGATGTTGAAAATACAGTCCATTATGCGATCGCATAATCAATATGCGGACTGCATAATCGTCACATAAATTCCTCAAGGATTTGTGGAGGTCAATTCTACGATGAAAAATGTGACCGCACACATTCCTGTCGCAGACCCAGGCAGACCTTCAGAGGTTTGGGGGCATTTTTGCGACCCAATATGCAGACCGCATTTCGATTCTGCGATCGCATAATGCGACCGCAGATTTTGCTCGGGCTTGTATTTTTCTAAATTTTAAAACTCGAACCTTTTTTAATAAAAAACCTCAACCCTCTCATTTTAACAATCTTGCTGAACAATTAAGAGAGAGGAAGAGAGGGTCCTGAGAGAGAAAGTCATCTTTTCCAAAATTTGGTTCTTCAAAACAATCCGGGCCGGGAATTTCAAGCTTATCTTCATACCCCCTTTCCTTACAGGTAAAATCCCTAACTTCTCCCATTGAATTTCTTGTTTAAACTAACAGGGGGAGTCTTATGCATTAGTCCTTAAAATAATGATTGAAATCATGCAGGTATGTCTATTAAAATCCTAAAATCTAGTAGGAGGAATTGGGTAGGGGTAAATGAGTATTCAAAGAGGGGTTGATAACCAAATGAGTTTGAGTAGCAATTGTGAACTTCAATTCTAAGTTATGTGTATTAATTTGTGCACTATATTGATGTTGCTAGATTTTTGGTGAATTGGAAGTGGAAATTGAAAAGGAATTCAATCCAGGTATGTATTACTAACTTTAACCTTTGTAAAATCGCCTTGCTTGGTGTTCAATACTTGGTATGTGATATCTTCGTGAATTGGTTAAGGAGTTAAACTCTTGTGAGAAGTATGTGTTTACTTGTGTGAACCATTTGCAAATTCATGTAAATTTTGGTGCCTTATGTGTTGTTGGTTAAGACATCCGATATGATTGCGCAAGTAAGTGGCAATAAACTAAGTTGTGATTGCGAATGTGTTATGTGGAAAGGACTGTAGAATAAATGATAGAGAGGAATCGTAATTGGTGAAATTGAAATAACTATGATAACATCCCTTGTGGTTAGTCGTTGGAAAACTATTGTTGTGATCTTAATGGTATAACGGGTTGTTGAAAATGATGGAAATGGTATGGATAGTCACTTAAACCTTTTGTGAGTTGTGTTGTTGTTGTTGTTATTGAGATTTGTGGCTGTTGTTCTTAAAACTTGTTGTGGTTATCCTTGTAAATTATTATTGTTGTTGTGGTATTGTTTGTGAATTGTGATTGCTCGGTGGGATCGGGTTGCGCGCCACAACACGTAGTAATAAGGTGTGGGTTGTGGTGATAAGGGTGGCCGAGGTAATAAGGGTGGAAAGTGATCGATATCACTATTGAAATGAATTAAGAGAACGTTGTGAAATTGAAAAAGTGGAAATGATAATGGGGAAAGGAGAGTTTGTTAACTTGTTTGCCTTGATTGTTTTCCTTATGTGTACTCAATTGTTGCTTCCTTCTATTGTTTATTACTTGTGTATGGCTTGAGGTTACTCAGGGTAAGGTTTGTTATACATACCAGTACAATTCAAATGTACTGACGTCCCTTTTGCTGGGGGCGCTACATTCGTGTTATGATTGTAGGTGGATCTGCAGCAGGTACTCCAGCCCTCCGATCGTAGCTCCCTCTTTGTCTACCATCAGCTTTTTGGTGAGTCCCATTCCTCTCGGGGTCCTGTATGGCTCAGGTTGCTTGTTTTCGGAGTTTTATTTTTATTTTGTGTAAGGTATAGCCGGAGCCTTATTACCGGCAAATAGTGTATTATCCTATTGTATTTCTAGAGGCTCTGTAGACAGTGGATGTGGGTTAGAAGCTTACGTATGTCCATGTTTCATTTGTTGGGCAACAAATTGGTAATTTCACTAACTATTATATATGTATGTATGTTTCGCGGAAAAGAAAAAGTGTTTTAAATTAATGATATGGCTAGTTCTTGGAATATCGAGTAAGGAAAAAATGGGGTATCACGTGGGTTAGGAAAGGCACCCACGTCCGCTTGACTGGGGCTACCCGATCGAGCGCCGGTCATGTCCCACGAGTTTGGGGTATGACACCTTGCCTCTCAAATCGACCTCCTTGTGCATCGAATTTGATCAAAACCACAATGTATACGTCACAATATGCCAATGGAACAATACCCAATCGAAAAAAATTGAAAATAGCAAAAATCTCGAAATTAGCAAAACACGAGCCCCGGTCCCATTTCTTGAAAATCAAAAATTCTTACACCAACGGGTTCCTTATCTCTCCATGAGTCTATACATATAAAGAACACTAAAATCGAAGTCCAAATTACCCCTCAAATCCCAATTTTAAATATTAAAACTCAAGCCCTAATTCTTCCCTTTTTGCTATGTTTCCATGGATTTCAATGTCAAATTCACAATAAAAATGTGTTTTTAGTTCATAGGACTTACCTTCAATCAATCCTAGTCGAAAACCTCTTTAATTCCCGTCCAAAAGCTCTCAAGGTTTTCAACAATGGAGGAAAATAACTTAGGCTCGTGAATGAAATATCTTTAAAAACCCTTCTGCCATCTGACATTTAACTCTATGCGAACGTGGTCAAATCCCCGCGTTCGCAATGAACAAAAATCCATTGACCAAAATTACCCCTTCGCGAATGTGGTGCCTTATACACGAACGCATAAGGCTTTAACTATTACAACTACACGAACTGAAGCTTCAAGGTGCGAATGCGAATAGCACTGCCAAGGGGGCCCAAGCCCCTCCTATGCGAATGCGAACCGCTTGGCTCGAACGCGAAGCTTCATCACCTTACCTTCCGCGATCGCTAGGCCTCAAATGCAAACACAAAGGTAAACTCGTGGCCTTCAAAATTCCTTCTACGCATTCACGACTCACCTTACACGAATGCGATGGGTAATTATCTGCAACACTTCAGCTGGAAAATCTGCAACTTTTAAAAGCTAGAATTGGTCCATTTGACCATCCAAAACTCACCCGAGGCCCCCGAGACCTCAACCAAAAGATCCAACCCATCCTAAAACATCGCCCAAACACATTCCAATCCTCAAAACACATCAAAGAACACCAAAACCACCAAATTACATCAGATTTAAGCCTAAGTTCTTCTAAAACTTCCGAAACACACATTCGATCAAAAACCCAACCAAAACACCTCTGAATAACCTAAAATTTTTCAAACACATCCCAAATCACCTAACAAAGCTACCGCAACTCTCAGAATTCTATTCTAACCCTCGGATCAAAATCCCACCCATCAACCGGAATTCGCTAAAATACTAACTTCGTCAATTCAAGTCTAGTTCTACACCGGACCTCAAAAATCATTTCGATCACACTCTAAGTCACAAATCATCCCCCGAAGCTAACCGAACCATTAGAATTCATATCCAAGCCCTCTAACATATAAGTCAATGTCTAGTTGACTTTTCCTAAATAAACATTCCTTAAGGAGACTAAGTGTCTCATTTCCTACTAAAACCAATACAAATCAACTCGTTCACACCCAACACTGGTAATGAAGCATAAAAAGAAGAAAAATGAGGGAAACGGGGTGGTAATTCATGTGACGACGGGTCGGGTCGTCACAGTATCCTTCCACATCAGGCTGAGGCCAAAGGCAAGCTAGCCCCAAATTGAAAGGGGTCATTTGTGGTAATGAGAGTGAGAATGTTGTCAAATGGTGCTTTGTATTTAACAGATATAGAAGGCAAATGTATAGAAGTGGCTATCAATTCTGATGCGGTCAAAAGATATCATTTTTTTTGGTTAAATTGTATTTGTTCATACTTGGCATGTTTTGAAGATTGGAATGACGAAGGCCTTTTGTTCTACTATCTAAACACTTTATCCTTAGTTACCCCTTTGAGCCTTATTTATTTCCTTCCATACCCTTCTTTTGGAATCAGTAGCAAAGATCAAAAGCACAAGTGATAAAGATAAGTAAAAAAAAGAGAAAAAAAGAATGGGAAGAAAGAAAAGAAAAAAGAGAAGTGGGAGAAAAGAAAGGAAAAATCACAACAACAAAGCAATTTCTATGGCATTAACTACATTCGACCTGATTACTTTTAAGGATACGTAGGCATTCTCACGGTCCGGTCCCATCAAAATAAAAATACAAAAGTCCCTAAGCAAAAAAACTGGAGCAGAAGTTGTGATTGTTGTAAGAAATCTGATTCCGAAAGTTGTAATTTTAAACCCATCTGAATTGTTTTTGAGCCTTTTGATACGCTTTATTTCTAACCCTATCCAAAAGCCCACATTATGGTCCAAAGAAAGACCTTCTGATCAGTCTTTAAGAAATGCCATGTCGAGCAAGAAGAGGTGATTCATATCACGGGCAACACTAAGGTTCAAGCAGGAAAATTAATGAAAAATGAGAGAGTCTTATTAGTGAAAACCCTCACGGGAAGCTGAGAGAAATAAAAAATGAGAGAGTCTTTTTGGTGAAAACACTCACGAGCACCTTCAGGTGAAAGTGAGTTGAGAGATGAACAGAGGTCTGCTGGTAAAAAACATTTCAGGGCACCACAGGATTAACAAGGTTAAGGTCTGGGTGAAGAAATCAGGTTATGGAGTTCGGGGGCAACAAAGTATGGCAACTGAAGTTGATTGGTTGGACAGATTGGGATGATTAATCCGAAATGCATATCATGATCATTGGTACCAGCTGTTCCACTCAGATAAGTCTCTTTCCCTTTTTCCTTTTAGTAAGTCGTCCACTATTTGATTTTCTTTATCATTAACTCTCAAGGTCAATGCATTTCATTTCTTATGGGGTTTGTTTCTCTAAGATGTTTCAATTTCAGTTTTGTTCAAAGCAAATAAGAAAGGTTTTTAAAGCTCACTACCAACTTCCAAAATTGCAAAGCACAGTGTGGCCAGAACATACAAAAGATAGCATGATGTAAAGTGGGATACAAGGAGTCGCCGGAAGTTTCATCGGTGGAATGATTTGGTAATGTCATGGGAGATGAAAAGGTTCAAATAGAGGGGTTAGAGGCGTAAAACAATAGTATGGGTATAGAACACTCGGGTCGTCAAAGGTCATGGAGTTTGAAAGTCAGTTAAAAAGATAAGCGGTTCAAGGCCAGTTCGGGGAAGAAAGTCAAAACAAAACATGGCAGCGGTGAGACCTTCAGCAAGAATGCCATCAACTAACTACAATTTTAAACTGACAAAATTTTCCTTTGATTAATACAGGGGCAAAAAATTTCGTTTGTTTGGAGGAACTCTCCGTAAGGGAAGTGCAAGCACCAAACAAGTTTGACCGCAAACTCTCAGGATCTTCCTGGAAAATGTGGCTTAGTTAAATTTCAAAACAATCATGAATAGCATAGTTTAGCATAAAGGAATGTAAGTTGGTTTCAATGTTTGCATGTTTAACATAGGATTCAATGAGGAGTTTTCAAGACCACCTCCCCCCCCCCCCCCCCC